>PVJN01004042.1:51291-94250 GCA_004026805.1 Lasiurus borealis | reverse complement strand
CCCAGCATGGTTACCACCCAGCATGGTTACCTCCCAGCATGGTTACCACCCAGCATGGTTACCTCCCAGCATGGTTACCACTCAGCATGGTTACCACCCAGCATGTTTACCTACCCAACATGGTCACAATTCCACATGGTTACCACCCAGCATGGTTACCACTCAGCATGGTTACCATCCAGCATGGTTACCTACCCAACATGGTCACTACTCCACATGGTTACCACCTAGCATGGTTACCACTCAGCATGGTTACCATCCAGCATGGTTACCTACCCAACATGGTCACTACTCCACATGGTTACCACCCAGCATGGTTACCACCCAGCATGGTTACCACTCAGCATGGTTACCACTCAGCATGGTTACCACCCAGCATGGTTACCACCCAGCATGGTTACCACTCAGCATGGTTACCTCCCAGCATGTTTACCTACCCAACATGGTCACTACTCCACATGGTTACCACCCAGCATGGTTACCACTCAGCATGGTTACCCTCCAGCATGGTTACCTCCCAGCATGGTTACCACACACACACACATTTTTCAGGGAAACCCTGTGATGAATGAAGACCACTTGGGAGTAAAACGTAGTTCCACATAAGGAAAAACCCAGTGTTCCACTCAGTGCAGGTAATAAACTCTTTTGGAACACACAGAAAGAGAATTAGAACGCTTGAACTTATATCAGACTCTCTATGCCCAGCACACAGGAGAGGCTGAGGTCATGGTTAAGAGCATTTGCTTGCGTGGCCTTGCATTAGCACACATCGGGGCGTCCAGAGGAGGGATTTTGAATGCATGCAGGAGACAAAAGCAAACCATGAGCTAAATGGGATCATGAGAAGGAATGAAATGACTTCGTCTTCCTTATGCTCCTTCCATGTGCAAAGCACCATCTACCATGTGAGCAGCAGTGCTCATGTAACGCTTCCACCTGAGCAGGGGTAATTTCAGAAACAACTGGATGCTTTCCTTTTCCTGGTGATCTGATTTTCCTACCGGTGTATTATTTCCACCCTGGTGAAGTGTGTGTGTGTGTGTGTGTCTGTGTGTGTCTCTGTGTGTGTATGTGTGTATGTGTGTGTCTCTATGTGTATGCCTCTGTGTGTTTGTGTGTGTCTATGTGTGTGTATGTGTGTCTCTATGTGTTTGTGTGTGTCTATGTGTGTCTATGTGTGTGTATGTGTGACAAGCGGAAGTGGGGACCCAGGGCACCGGACAGTCTCCTGCACTCGAACCTAAGGACCTCCCTCCCTCTTTCCAGGCTGACATACAAGCACTGTGGTACGTTCAGATGCCATGCAGAACTGGAACCAATGTAAGGCTTATCACTTTAAGAGAGATGATTGCCGCTGAAACCGGTGTGGCTCAGTGGATAGAGCATTGGCCTGCAGACTGAAACGTCCCAGGTTCTATTCCGGTCAAGGGCTGTATCTTGGTTTCCGACACATCCCCAGTAGGGGGCGTGCAGGAGGCAGCTGATCAATGTCTCTCTCTCATCGATGTTTCTAACTCTCTGTCCCTCTCCCTTCCTCTCTGTAAAGAATCAATAAAATATATGAAAAAAAGAAAGAAAGATGATTCCTCTGAAACATAATTATGTCTTACATTATTTTGAGTCAGAACTTGGTAATACTTTGAGTTTTTCTTGATTAAGAGCTCAACAAATGTGACATTGTGGGTTCCGATTGAAGAAGCTCTGTTTTCTAACCTTTGAATGAAAAAAAAAAAGTGTTCAGTTCAAATTCAAAATGCTCATTAGAGAAAGCAAAGCAGCGATGTTTTCCAGCCTGATGGTTGATGTATTACAATCATTATGCCTCGCTTACATGGTGCAGAGAAGTCTTTGTGGCTGTGAAACAGGATATGATGCCTCAGGACATGAAAAGTTTTTATGCTTCTCACATTTAACTACCAAGTTTTAGAGAATGCTGCCGCTTTTCATTATTTTCTTTCTGCAGCATCATGTGGGGTTTGAAATGTTTGAAAATATCTTGGAGGAGAGACTGGTTCGCTTGTCATTTGTATGCTTTTCCCTGGGTATGACTTTAAATGTCACATGGGAAGTGTCTTCCAGCACATGAGACGGGTAGAAAAAAAGGACTCTTTTGAGGGTTTTCTAAGGATACCCTTAGCATGCTGGGGAAACGCATTCGCTACATGGACCCTCACTGCAGCATAAAATCTGCTCTTTTTATGCAAATCCTGCATGGTTATTTCTGCTGTTAACCTGATTTTATTCATTGCTCCTCATCTTTCTCTTCATAGCATAAAAAATGTTCATTCAGACACTTAATAATTTTGTGAAAAGACATTTCAAACTAATTTCAGGAGGTTTTTTTTTTTTTGTTTTTTTTTGTTTTGTTTTTTTTGTTTTTTTTTTACAGTTTTATGTTCTTTCCAAAGCCGATCTCTAGAGGGTTTTTTTGTTATCTGTAAAATTGGAGTTTCTCTATGGAAAAAATATTTTTTAAAAAATGAGGCAAGTCCTGTTTCAGCTCCTTATCGTTCATGGTTAATATTTTCCTTAAGAATATGAATACAAAAGCATTCTCCCATAAATTGGAGGATTGTCTATATTTAATCACGTGCACGTTTTTAGAGAGAGCAGGGTGCACACCATGTTTGTTCAAAAAATTCCCCCAGAGAAATAATCAGAACGTGCAAAAGAAATAAAACGATGCAGGACTTTGAAGGCTGTTGTTGAGGTTTTATTTTTTTCCCAAATAACCTAACAAATATGCATCACTTTGAGGTGTATTTGTCCATGGCAGTGGAATTTTTTTTTTTTTTTGCAAAAATCAGAAAGATCATCAGCACATGTTGCATGTGGAACGTGGTGTAAAGGCGGCTGCAATACCAGGCACCCCCACCAGACGGCGCTAAAGCACTACAGTTGGGGGTCGGCCGGCCAGCCCAGGTGGTATCCACAGCCCACTGGGCACACAGAGAGCTAAATGGAGGGGTTGAGAGCGAGGGAGGGGTCCAGTGGATGGACATTTGTTTTCTATTTCCTTCCGGCACCTGAGACAAGACACCTCATAAGGGAGCTTCAGGAGGCATGCCCTGGCCCGTTATCTCTGTTCTTGATGCTGAGAATCAGCCTCTGTGAGCCTCTGATAAGCTGGCTGCGTCTGTTGACATTAATCACCGGTCATGACCATTAGCAGAGTGACAGGAGGGACAATTTACAAAGCATCAGCAGTGTGCAGGCCTGGGAGGGGGTGGGAGGAGGGAGAGGGCTGGGGAGAGGAGGAAACTCCATCTTTTAAAACAGCCTACAAAATGTCAGAACAATTATTCTCCTGCTGTCTTTTCCCTTTGCCAGTGTTCAACTGGAGGATTCTGAGGCTGCCTATTAGGAGCGATGCTCAAGTTTTGAAGACACTCAGACCTGCTTATGATAAAGATGCTGCTGCTTGAGACAGAAAGGGGAGAGTAAAGACTCAGTGCTCTGTGGAGGGTGAAATATGTGCGACGGGAAGGAACGAGAAAGCCAGGCAGAATTCCAGAATTGCTGTTTCAACTTCTCCTGGAGATGCGTTTCTTTCTAGGGCCACAGACGCTCAGCAGAACGTTTGTCTGGAATGGTGTGGGAACCTGTAGGTGTGGCATCAGGAGCAGAGTTAACATTCCCTTTGGCTCCTGACAGGAACTGATGATGCTCTGCCGTTGGAGATACAGGAGCAGAGCTCGGTGACCGTCCATCCCTGATGGCGATGGACCACGTGCATGGGGGAGCCGGGCTCTGCTCGCTGATGTTTTCCACGGTTCAGCGATAAGTCATTTTATGACAGAGATTGGAGAGCCGTGATGGAGAGATTGTCAGGAATGGTGATTCCTTTAAAGCAGCGGTTCTCAACCTGTGGGTCGCGACCTCTTTGAGGGTCGAATGACCCTTTCACAGGGGTCACCTAAGACTACTGGAAAACACCTATTTCCCATGGTTTTAGGAACCAACACACCGCTCCTCGGTGTAGCAAAGTGTAGCAATGTAGTTTACTGTTGTCATAAGAAGACTGTTGCCCATGCTACACCACGATTCAAGACGAAATTTCATTTATTTGTCATTAGAAATAAATATTTCACAATATATAATTACATATTGTTTTTGTGATTAATCCCTATGCTTTCATGATGTTCCATTTGTAACAAGGAAAATACATCCTGCCTATCAGATATTTACATTATAGTTCATAACAGTAGCAAAATGACAGTGATGAAGTAGCCACGGAAATAATTGTATGGCTGGGGGTCACCACCACATGAGGAGCTGTCTTCAAGGGTCGCAGCATTAGGAAGGTTGAGAACCACTGCTTTAAACTGCCTTAAGATGGGAACACCCAGAGGGAATGGGCTTCTCAATGATCATATTGTATTGAACATTCTCAGAAAAAGTTTGTTAAAAAACAAAGTAAGTTAAAAACTTAAAAAAATGTACTAGTATATTTTGGGTTTGTGAGATAAAAGAAGGGAAAAGGCAGAAACAAATTGGACATCAAAGCTCAATCAATAGACTTAGTGATTTATTTTTAAGAAATAGAATAGTTGGATAGCCAAAGAAAACTATATATAACATGAAGATTTTCAATTGCCTTTGAAAAAAATTCTACTACCTGTTATTTCTAAATTTATTGCAGGTATTGCCAAAACCGGTTTGGCTCAGTGGGTTGAGCGTCATCCTGGGGATTGAGAGGTCACAGGTTCTATTCTGGTCAAGGGCATGTATCTTGGTTGTGGGCACATCCCCAGTAGGGGGCATACAGGAGGCGGCTGATCGATGTCTCTCTCTCTCATGGATGTTTCTAACCCTCTATCTCTCTCCCTTCTCTGTAAAAAATGAATAAAATATATTTTTAAAAAAATAAAAATAAATTTATTGCAGGTAAATTTATTCACATTTACCACCAAAGATCTGAAAAAATAACACTTACAATGTTAATATATCAATGTATTTCTATAAATAATCACAGAAAAAATAAAGCAAACTATTTAATTAAGAATAGAAGACATTAAAAAGAAAAAGCAGGAAATAGGCCATACATGATTCTGCAAACTTTCTAGAGAAGGTCATTGATGATGGCACTGCAATTAATTTGATTAAGTTACAAAAAACACAATTGCTATCTGATGGTGAATACAGATGTTCAAATGTATGTCTCAGGTCTTTTTCTGAAAATAAGAACTTAGTATAACCACTTAATAATATCTAATTTTCAGGAGATAATATCCAATAAAACCGGTTACTTATAGCATTTAAAGTGATTAAAGCATTCGTAATATGTTTAGTCTGTTTTGTTGGCATGGGAGGATTTCTAGTAGCAAGAAAATGACTCAAGTTTTTAAAATGACTTTGAGCTCATCAATTTGTATTACTCTTGTAAATACAAATAAAAGTGGGAAAGTAATGAGCTTTAATAACCAAATTAGCATAATTGCCATTTTTGTTTCAATCAACTTATTCTCTTATATTTCATGTGGTTTTAATAGCTCTACATATATTTGAGAAGTTTATATATATGTTTAAAACTACATTTAGAAGTTTTATAGATAGCTTGAATTGTTTTATGGTTATATAATGGGGAATATGTTATATTTTTATATGTCAAGATAGAACTTTGGAATCAACTAAATAAGCATTCCTTCTATTTTATTCCCTCTTATTATTGTTCCAAATAATAGCCTAATGATTAGGACAGCTTGATATTTTATTTCTTTGTCAGAACAGAGTATAACATGAACTCCATTCATACTCAACCTTAAATTTTTTAAAAATATTTTTATTGCTTTTTTTTACAGAGAGGAAAGGAGAGGGATAGAGAGTTAGAAACATTGATGAGAGAGAAACATCGAACAGCGGCCTCTTGCATGCCCCACACTGGGGATGTGCCCACATCCAAGGTACATGCCCTTGACCGGAATCGAACCTGGGACCTTTCAGTGCTCAGGCCAATGCTCTATCCAGTGAGCCAAACTGGTTTCAGCTTATCCTTAAATTTTGATACTAAGGCAAGGAACACATTTATAAGTATCTTAGGTTTTTCGGTTCTTAAAACCTCTGGAAAGCATAACAGAAAAGTAAAAGTTGTGACCGTGGTACCATAAACAGGGAAATGGAAATGGTAATTATTTAATAAAAAGCTGAAAGAACCTAACCCAAAGGATTCAGTACCTGCATTGTAGGACCCTTTCCTTAATATGAATATGTGGTTTGAGAATAGCTTAGGGACCGCAGCGTAAAGATGGGTGTTCAGAGAACAGGAATCCTGAGGAAAGATGAATAACATTGCACAATGGAAATCTGATAAACCGTCTAAGATCTGTGGTGCAATCCTATGGGACTGGCCTCCTAGCTGAGCTGGAATTGTTTAGTCTGAGATCTTTTCTGCAGACTCTGCACACACAGCTGAAGCAAAACCCATGCTGATGAGAAATAAAGCTAAACATATCGCCATCTTTCCAATAATTTCTTATGCAAGTGAGGCAAACACACTCCCTTTAAGCCAAGTTCAGTTCACTGCTGTGTATGAAGCGGCCTCCAGGGAAAGCCTGCCCGCAAAGTGAAAAATAGTAGATGGCTCCAGTGGCAAACGCAAACAGCAACATCTCACAATTGCCAGCACTGCCCGCGTCTCACGTTATTATCTGAACTTGTGGTTTGTGACAAGCCGCAAAGCAGAATGGCCGGGCGAGGTGCGAAAAAAGCCCACAGTTCTGATGGAACACTTACATACTTCCAGTCCCAGCTGCCTTAAACGGCTGTGGTGAAGAAATCTCACCGGTTTGTGACAACACAGGGCCACGAGAGAGACTGCGTCAAGTCATCCCAAGCCATCTCGCTTTCAGTCAGTTCCATGAGTGATTTAAAAATCGCAAAGTTAATAAATGTGTTATGATTATGAAGTAACAAGTCAGATTTCCATAATTGAAACATCAACTTCAGCAGTAGGCTGACATTAAATCGTATTGAGCAATTTTTCTTCATCACTGGTATAATGTACTCTTATGAATCCCTTCATCACATTTAGATAACTTGCAAACTTTAACGTATTTTATTCTAATTGAAATCAGCTTAACTTAGCACTTTCTTCAACTGCATTTCATTGGTTATCATGCAGTATTAAAAAAAAAACCCAACATTCAGTCTTGTGAGTTGGATTAATCAATACTGTCTTAATAATGAGTTTGGGGTCCTTATTATGAACAAAGAGACAAAAATATCTGCCTTAGGATTTGAAGTAGGAAGGGTATAGAATCTCTTCATGATAGGGTTTATTCTGTGAAAAGAGAATTTTAAGTTTTCCTGTATTTTTTGTTAATCCTCACCCAAGGATATTTTTCCATTTATTTTTAGAGAAAGTGGAAGGGAGAGGGAGAGACAGAGAAACATAGATGTGAGAGAGACACATCAATCAGTTGCTTCCTGCACACACAATGGTCAGGGCTGGGGAACCTGCAACCAACGTAGGGGTCCTTGAATTGAACCAGGACCCTTCAGTCCGCAGGCCAATGCTCTATCTATCCACTGAGCCACACCAGCTAGGGCTGAGTTTTCCTGTGTTTGTCTTTGTGGCTCTACATCCTAATTCCTGCATCACCCTCTAACACTTCCATTCTCAGAGTAAAATCCAAAGTTCTCACAGGTGCCTACAAGCGAGGACATCTCTGAGCACTGACATCTACTCCTCAATCTTTCTTGCAACTCTCCTCTGACACTGGTCGCCTTGCCACGCTCTTATGCCCTTTCCACTCCAGCCTCAGATCTCTTCAAAAAGAGTTAGAATTCAAAATATGATGATAGGAGACAAAGCCACAGCTTTATCACATGGGTCGCATGAATGAAAAAGGTGCAGAGCAAGGGCTGTGGAGCATCGGGACTATCACACTTTGCTGGTGGGAATGTAATCTGCTAAAACACAGAAAACACCAGCAGAATGTAATCTGCTACAAACACCGGTATCTAATAAAGTCACAGATGCACGCGTGCGAGGACCTAGAATTTGAGGCCTAGGAATGAAGCCTGGAAACTCTTGCACGTTGATACCAGGAGACACATAGGGTACACAGCAGCATTATTCATAGAAGCCAAAAAATTTGGAACAACAGAATTTCCCTTAATAATAAGTTATGTTCTATTCATACATATGAATGCGATCTACACTAATAAAAGAGAAATATGCAAATTGACCATCACTTTGTGACACCCACCAGCCAATCAGGAGTGAGTATGCAAATTAACCCAACAAAGGTTGAGGTAGCCCTGCCCCCCGCAGCCGCTCCAGGCCTTGGGCAGCATGCATGCAGGTGTGGAGTGACCTATGAGGGGGAGGGCAGGGGGTGGAGAGAGTTAGCATTCCAGCTGGAGCAAAGACTGAAGGCTCCAGTCAGAGCGAAGATTGAAGGCTCTAGCCAGAGTGAAGGCCTGGATCCCGGGTGCCAGAGGAAAACCAGTGCTGGCAGCCAGGAGAAGGAAGGCCTACTGTACAAATCTTCATGCAACAGGTCTCTAATAGAACAATAAAATAAATGGATTGCAGCTATCTGTATTGCCTCAGAGAATTCCACCAGCCTCATAATGAGAGAAATAAACTGCTACCAAAGTATAGATACAGTGTGATACTACTTACAAGACATTCAAAAACTAAAAATATTATTGTTATGTGAGTAAGCACAGATTTAGTAAAACTAGAAACAAAAAAGACAAAGAAGTCATCATTGACAATGTCAGGATAGTGGCTTCCTAAAAGAGGAAGAGGGGTACAGTAAAGCAGGAAGCATAGGTCTCCTAGGGTCTGTGCAATGTTTAATGTTTTTTACAAATATTTATTGTTGAAAGTATCACATATATCCCCGTCTCCCCATTGACACTCTCCACTCCACACCACCCCTCAGAGGCCTTCACCACACTATTGTGTGTGTCCATGGGTTATGCATACATGCACACAAGTTCTTTGGTGAATTTCTTCCCACTCATCCCCACCTTCCCTCTGAGACTCATCAGTCTGTTCCGTGCTTCTACGTCTCTGGATCTATTTCACTCATCAATTTGTTTTGTTCATTAGATTCCACATATGAATGAGGCTAATCTTTCTCTGACTGGCTTATTACATTTAGCATAATATGCTCCAGGTCCCTCCATGCTGTGTCAAAGGGTAAGAGATCCTTTTTTACAGCTGCAGAGTACTCCATGGTATAAATGCACCACAGCTTTTTTATCCTCTCATCTACTGATGGGCACTTGGGCTGTTTCCAGACCTTAGCTATTGTAAATGGTGCTGCCGTGAACATAGGACCGCATGATTTCTTTCTGATTGGTGTTTTGGGTTGCTTAGGTTATTGCCAGTGATACATTTGATCCAGGGTTAATATCCAAAATATACAAGAAACTCATACAACTTAACAAAAGGAAGACAATCCAACTAAGAAATGCGTAAAGGACCTGAATAGACACTTTTTCAAAGTGGACATCCAGATAGGTATCTTCTTAAAGACACATGAAAAAAATGCTCAAAGTCACTGATCATCAGGGAGATGCAAATTAAAATGACAATGAGGTAGCACCGCACACCTGTCAGAATGGCTACCATCAACAAATCTACAAATGACAAGTGCTGGTGAGGATGCGGAGAAAAGGGAACCCTCGTGCACTGCTGGTGGGAAGGCAGACTGGTGCAGCCACTGTGGAGAACAGTATGGAGTTTCCTCAAAAAATTAAATATGAAATTGCCATTTGACCCAGTGATTGCACTTCTAGGAATATGCCCAATGTTTCTTTTTTAAGCTGGGTGTTGCTTACAAGATTATCTGCTTAATTATTTTTATGATGTCTAATCATTGCCACATGCATACACTTGGTACACTCTTGTATGTAAAGCATCTGGCTATTTAAAGAGATTAAATAAAGAAAAAATGTAAACAAGAAATGGCATTAAAGACCAAAATGCTTATGTATTATTTCCCAATCCTATCTAATAAAGAGGGAGTATGCTAATTGCCCTCATACCCTCACAAAGATGGCAGTGCCCACAGCCAAATAGGAGGGACTATGCTAATTGACTGCCACACTTTAAAAGGTGGCGGCACCCACAGCACAAGATGGCAGCACCCAGTCCCTCTTAGTCCGGCTGGGGTGGGAAGCACACTTACCTTCAGAGTCCCTCAGTCTCCACAGCCCCTCAACGGCCCAGGGCCAGCCAGAGGCGCAGGAAAGCACTGGATGGCAACTTCCCAGCCACCCAGGACCACCCAAGGCTCAGGCTGGCGCTGCTGGCAGTGGCAGCAGCAGAGGTGTGATGGAGGCATCGCCTTCCGCTGATCGTTGGGTCACCTCCCCGCACCTGAGGGCGCCTGGACTGTGAGAGGGGCTGGCCGGGCTGAGGGACCGACCTCCAGTGCATGAATTTTCATGCCAGGCCTCTGGTAAGAATAATAAAAGCGAAAAGGATTATACAACTATATTTCCTGATTAACAAGTTCTTTTCCTGAAAGGATATGTGAAAAGCCAAGTTATAATTAGAAGTGTGAGATCCAAAGGAGTTAGGTGGGTTGATACAATTTCAGTGTTTTGTGGCTGAGAAAGTCTGATGCATCCAATTCCAAAAGTAGGAGTTGCCAATTTAGCCAGGCTGCTCTTGTTCTGAAGCCAAACTACCAATTCTGTGGACAGTTAGAAGAGCGTTATTGGTTTTTGTTTTGGGAATATTCCTTTTTCTGCTCTACCTGGGCTGAGAGAAACAATCTTACTTTATATAACACATTCAATTAAGTGCCAAGCAAGTTTTGCAGGCTTTAGAGATATTCATTGTGTCTAAGATGAGTTCACATATCTCTGGTCATATTTATTTAAGAATGTAATGATTATCCTTATTCATCAAATTATGGCTATACGTTGTCTTTATGACAACAACTTTTAAAATATTTTCTGTACATTATTAAGTATAAAACCACATCAGATAAGAGTATATGACCTCAAGTACCTACAACAGTTTAGGGCCTTTAGCAGACAATTAATGCATCTATATTTAACAATTAAAAATATGGGCCAGATATTTTTATTTTGATTAGTTTTCTTCTCTCTCCAGGTAATATTCTCTACTCACATTCATGACTGAATCTCAAACCTTCCTAATTTATTACGGCTTCCTTCTAAACATCCCCAGTCATATTCAATGCAAGGTAGGAATTATAGCTACTGCTGTCACTCATTAGTAACAGGATTTTACCCTTCTAGTCCCTAATCACCCTCAGTTCTGCCTCCTAATGAAACACTATTTTGGGGGTTCATTTTCCTTCAAATCCCACTTTATGAAGGAAATTTTCCTGATATATACAGTGAACAAAAAGACTTCAATTCTCCCTTTTCGGTTGACTGTATTTCCTTTCATTTCTAAGAGTGAGAAAAGCAATTTAAAAAATAGAGACATGGACACAGGCAATGGCAGGCAGTAGGGTGGTAAAGACCTGGCCAGAGAGTAGGGGAAAGGGCAGAGTGAAAGGGAGGTATATGTAATACTGTCAAGAATAAAAATATATTTATTAAAAATGGAAACATTGAAATCAAAACAAAAATCTCATAATGTTCTCTCTCTCTTGCTCTCTCCTTTCCTATTTGAGCAGAAGCTAAATTACATGTGTTTTGAAGCAGAATCAATACATTCAGTGTAGACTTTGTAATTAATGATGTTCAGAAACAAGTGTGCGTATATATATATATATATATATATATATATATATAGCATACATATGAAGGTTTGTGAGATTCATAAATCATATATCTTAGTAATTACCTTTTCATGACAAACATATAGCACTAGGAAGGAAAACTCGTTAATGCAGATATAAAGCACCTAGGAAATAAAAGGAGTGTAGGCATATTAGAAGCAAAGGTTGTAAGACTTTCTACTTTTTCCTCCTCTGCTTTCCTCATGACATTCTCTCCCAAGAAATTCACTAGTGGTAAAATTTTGGGCTTTGTTTGGTTTGTTGGTTGTTTGTGGTTGTTTTTTATTTATTATTTATTTTTTTTACAAAACAAAACTCTATATACTAAACCTTGTCCTTAACTAGTGAATTTGTGATATTGCAATTGAGCGGATTTTCCCTGTGGTAATTTGGAAGGCTCACGATTTGCTTTCTTTCTTCTAGCACTTGCCTCTGTCACTGTTTAATACACCTAAATACTTTTATTTATTTTAATCTCACCCAAGGATTTTTTCCATTGATTTTTAGAGAAGGGGGAAGAGACAGAGAGAGAGAGAGAAACATCGATGTGAAAGAGACACATTGATTGGCTACCTTCTACACACACTCTAGACCAGAGCTGGAGAGTGAGCCTGCAGCCGAGGTACATGTCCTTGACCAGACTCAAACTTCAAACCATTCAGTCCACAGACCGAGCGAGGCTCTATCCACTGAGCCAGACGGGCTAGGGCTACCTAACTACTTTTATCGTTTACTGACTGTGGAGGGCTCCACTGCCTTCCTGCTGGGAAAATGGAGAAGATATTAAACTATGTGTCTCTCTCCTCTCTCTCCTCTCTCTCTCTCTCTCTCTCTCTCTCTCTCTCTCTCTCTCTCTCTCTCTCTTTCTCTCTCTCTCTGTTTCCTTTCTAACTCTGGCTCACACTGGACACTGGCTGTTCTCCCCATGCCATCCAGTTTATAGCTCTAAGGAATGGGCATTCCTTTGTTCCTTGATTATTCAACTTGAATGCTGCCTGTTTGACCTCCTAAAAAAAAAGATGAAGAAATTAAAGCACTTGGATTTTTTTCCTTTTTATTCTTTCTTTACTTTCAAAATATGATGATTTAAATTTATATTTTCAAGATTTATTTAGCTTGTTAATCCATATTCAATATACCACATTTTCTGGCGTATAAGACAACTGGGCGTATAAGACGACCCCCAACTTTTCCAGTTAAATCATAGAGTTTGAAATATACTCGCCCTCTAAGACAACACCTGGCATATAAGACGACCCCCAACTTTTCCAGTTAAATCATAGAGTTTGAAATATACTCGCCCTATAAGACAACACCTGGCATATAAGACGACCCCCGACTTTTGAGAAGGTTTTCCTGGGTCAAAAAGTCATCTTATAAGCTGGAAAATATGGTAGTTCTTCAGGTGCTGTGCTTTAAAAAATAAACATTCAGTGTTTCCCACTGGGCCTGTTAGCAAGGCTTCTTCTTTACTTTATGTGTTGTTGTTAAGTTTTCTCAAGTCCACTTTAAAATATTTTATTGATTTTTTACAGAGAGGAAGGGAGAGAGATAGAAAGTCAGAAACATCAATGAGAGAGAGACATCTATCAGCCGCCTCCTGCACACCCCACAGTGGAGATGTGCCCGCAAGCAAGGTACATGCCCCCGACCGGAATCGAACCTGGGACCTTTCAGTCCGCAAGCCGACCCTCTATCCACTGAGCCAAACCAGTCTTGGCTCCAGTCCACTTTAAATTCACTAAGTTTTGAATGGTGCTTGCTGTATTTTCTGAGATCTTTCATATTTAAGAATGTTTGCTTGCCAGCTGTTAAATGACGGATTGTCTGACTCAGGGTCAAACGTCCTTTACCCCAATGTTTAGTAGCTATTATTTCATTTGCTCTTGATTTGGGATGCTGCTATGAAGCAATCCTAAGTGTCTGACTTTTTTCTCTCTCATAAGAAACCCTCCCATGGCGATTGAAGAATTCTTTCCTTTTCTTTTAAATTTAAGGAGAATCTAGGTGTCAAACCTTCCGTGTCATTATTTTTCTCAAACTTGGAGCTTCCTTTAATGTGCAGATTCAGTTTTCTTTTTCCATTTTGGAATATATTTTTGTTTCCTGTTTTTGGTTCTCTGGGGTCACATATGTTATAAAATATAATTATAAAATTTGATAAAATACTAGAGGCTTGGTGCATGACATTCATGCACGGGGGGTGGGGTGAGGGTGGGGGTGGGGGAGGACCCCTCAGCCCAGCCTGCACCCTCCTGCCACTGCCATTGTGTTCGCCAGCTGTGAGCCCAGCTTCTGGCTCAGTGGCGCTCCCTCTGTGGGAGGGCACTGACCACCAGGGGCAGCTCCTGCATTAAGTGTCTGCCCCCTTGTGGTCAGTGCATGTCATAGCGACTGGTTGTTCTGCCATTTGGCTGATTTGCATATTAGCCTTTTATTATAAAGGATAATTAGCTTTAGGTTCTTTTTTATTTTGACCCTGCTGTCCTATTCATACATCTTTCTTTTTTTTTTTTAATATATTTTATTGATTTTTTTATAGAGAGGAAGGGAGACAGAAAGTCAGAAACATCAATGAGAGAGAGAGAGACATCAATCAGCCGCCTCCCGCACACCCCACAGTGGAGATGTGCCTGCAAGCAAGGTACATGCCTCCGACTGGAATCGAACCTGGGAACCTTCAGTCCGCAAGCCAACGCTCTATCCACTGAGCCAAACCGGTCTCGGCCATACATCTTTCTATAGCTGCTTTAATTCTTTCTTCTATCTGTATCTCTGTTTCTTTCTATTTGTAATTTATTTACCATATATGAAGACAGAGAGAGAGAGAGAGAGAAACATCAATATGGAATTCCTTTTGTTTTATTGTCTAATCCTATATGTAATTAGATCATTTTGATGCTACAGTTTAACTATATTTGCTAATTTGTAATACAGTGTTACCTCGAGATACGAGTTTAATTCATTCCGTAACCTTGAGGCGTGGGAAACTATGAGATGCTCGAGTCACGGTAAACTGGTGGGTCGTGTGCAGCTGGCCAATATGCGCAATTACTCACATCTCAACTGTTGCTCGTATTTCAAAGCAAAAATCGCTCGCTCAACGGCTCGTATCTTAAAAAAATTGGTATGTTAGGGCACTCGTATCTCAAGGTACCACTGTTATATATGGGAACCGTCTTTAGCTCCTTTTGACTTTAGACAAAAACATCCTAAACTAGGAAAACGGTTTTGTTTTTTGCCCTATGTGCTTATGGCTGCAAATAACTCTCATAGTACAAATCCATCAGGGGTTGTGGAGAGGGGGGGTAGTAGGACCGTGAGCATTAGTTTATAGTTGAAGCTATGGTATGAATTATCCTCACGACAGCTTTAATCATTGACTGCTCTGACGCTCTGGAGTCTGAATAAGTAAATGTTTTACATGAATGATTGATGCTCACATAGAGCATACAAACGCCCTAATGATACTTTGTGAGGTCAGCATGCACGCTGAAGATCAATGATATTATTTTATGGCCAAATGGATTAACCGGCCCACTTAAAATGGACCTTCACTCTTTCAATAATCAGCAGGCAGCCAGCCAAGACACAGAACAGAGAGCTTGCCTTTCAAGCATTAGAATCAATGCAGTTCATTATAAAAAAAAAAAAAACACACAACAACACTCTTGCTGAGTTTGAGAAAAGTGAGTGAATTTAAAGTAATCAAATTACCAAACTCTTCATTGATTTTACTCTAGGTTTAAACACCAATATATGAAGACTCTAAAGTTCAAAGAATTGTTAACATTGTTTTATTGACTTCGTTATTTTTAAATTACCGTTCTTCTCAGTTCAATATAATGGATGCTTCAACCAATTATTTAGGAAAAGTAAAGAAAATATTGCCAGCTAAATGGTAATTGGTACTTATCCAAGATAAAAAATACGATTGAACACCAACAGATGCTTAATTTTAGGTCACAGAATAGCCATTTCTTTCACTAGATAAAAAAAAAATGCATATTATGTGGATGTTATTATATATATAATTATGAGTGTGTTCAATAAATCAACTCAAGTTCAAACACATATTGCTTAACTAATATAGTAATTGGCCTATTTAAATAGTCAGGTTTGGGGCTCATTATCATTAAGAAAAATATGAGGAGTTAATTAGAAGCACTAGAGATAGGTAGGATATCTTCAAATGTTACAATATTTAAAAAAATGCTGGAGTATTAATTGGGCTATTCTAGGAAGTAGTCACTACGTAGTTTTTTCTGAGGGGGATTTTGCATGAAGGTTATAATTATAAGCTGATTTGGAAGAGGAAAGAGCAAAGGCAGTTTATGCAAATTCAAGCCTTGTGGCCGTGAGTGGCAGATACATGCGGAAATTCCATAGGAAAAGTCAAAAGATGATTTTTCTAGAGATGGGAAACTATTAGTCTGTAGTAAATAATTTTGTTTTCTTTCATTGGTTTATTATATAGTTCATTATCATAGGAAAGAGGATTGATTTATAATCCATTAAATATTTGTCTTTATGACTTAGATTTGATAAGAGAATTTAAAGTAGTTAATCATAACTATTTTGCTGACATACAGTGTGGGTAGAGATCTCGGCTACATTACAATTAAGTAAAATCATCCCAAATTATTCTGATTGGAAAAATACAAAAGACTGCCGGAAACTTTGATATTCTTCTAGACGAGCATTTTCTAATTAACCTGCTTGAATAAAAGCAGCTTTTTCTATTCGCAAATCATCTTTCCTCAGAGGCGTGTAGGAAGTGAAATTTCCCACGCAGAATACGTGAATAACAATCTGCGGTGGGTGAGACGGATTGGCTGTCATTCGGGGTGGAGATGAGGACGTAGACATGTAGGCATCGCTCTGGTTTTATGACCTGGCAGTGAACACTTCTAACGGTTTTATGGTTGCACCGCGCTGTGGACATGTGGCCAGTTTGCCACATAATTTAGTATCTTTCCTTTCCTGTCTGACTGTGTACCTGAAACATTCTTTTACCCAGATCTTTCATCTCTCCTATGGTGTTTCTTATTAATAACAAATGTCAGGAGCCTTGTTAAATATGTACAGTGGTACCTCAAGATACGAGTTTAATTCGTTCCGTAACCTTGAGGCGTGGGAAACTATGAGACCCTCGAGTCGCGGTAAACTGGTGGGTCCTGTGCAGCCGGCCGATCTGAGCGATTACTCCTATCTCAACTGTTGCTCGTGGTGATGCTGGCATCCTTGGTGTTTCCAGCTCCAAATGGTCTCTGTGGTCACCTGGTGGACTCCCGAGGGAGTGTGTCTGTGGCTTTGTGTTCAACTTCTCTCCTTTTAATATTTTTCTAAAATATATTTTACTGCTTTTTTACAGAGAGGAAGGGAAAGGGATAGAAAGCTAGAAACATAGATGAGGGAGAAACATCAATCAGCTGCCTCCTGCACACCCTCTACTGGGGATCTGCCCGCAACCAAGGTACATGCCCCCGACCGGAATCGAACCTGGGACCTTTCAGTCCACAGGCCGACACTCTATCCACTGTGCCAAACCGGTTTTTGGCAACTTCTCTTCTTTTAGAGGCTGTACTGGGCCCCGCTCTGATCTAGCATGAGTTCATTTTAACTTGATTACATTCACTAATAGCCCCTTTCCTATGATAATTAGTGAATGAGACCTTTCAGTCTACAGGCTGACACTCTATCCACTGAGCCAAACCAGTTTCGGCTATTTTTTAAGGAAGGTCACCTTCAGGCATTCTTGGGGGCTTGGGGCTTCAACATATCTTTTAGAACACACAATTTTAGCTACAGCCACAACTACACATCCGGGTCACACACTGTCTTCCTTTCCATGATTATGGATGGATGAAGTCTGCTTTGCTCCTACCTAAAGCCAAACATTCTAGATGTGCGCCAGACCCCACCTTCTCCGGCTTATTCAATGGCATCTGGCCAGAAAAGTGCTTCTCTTTCTTAGTCACATACCAGGAGGTTTCCTCTCCTCCCTGGATCACCGTCATTGCCACATCCACGCGTGAAATTTACTCATCTTAAAAGCAAAGACACAAAATGAGTTTGCTATGCTCCCTGTATCTAATCCTTTTTATTCTTTCACCCACATGTTCACTGTGATTGCACTTGCCAGGGTCAACGATGACCTTCCTATGACACAATTCTTGGCCTTCACCGTATCCGGAGGCAGTTGACCGCGGCTACCTCCTTGACCATCTTTTCTCTCTGTCTCCAGAAACCACGGTTGTCTCTTCTCCTCCTGTTCTTGCCCATGACTTCTCTTGCCTCCCCATCATGTCCAAATAGGACGCCCCGGTGCTCAGTTTTAGTTATCACATCTTTTCTAATGACATGAACTCCTCGGGGTGGTAGCCAGTCTCATGACTACTGTACTTTGAATCTTAAAATCTCTAAGTATTTGTACAGTTGATTCCCAAGTGTGGGAACCTCCTTCCACATCCCACGTGGTTCAAGGTTCCCAGTTCAGGGTTCGGGTTCTGAAGGAGGCCGCACGCAAACGAAATGAGAGACTAGAAAACATTAATTTGGCGACATTGGGGGGCCAGGTGGGAGCCTTCCTCTAGTGGAAAGGACTGCCACTTGCTCTGGCCTTTTTCTCCCATTTATTAAGGCTTTGGGACACACACACCCCTAGCCTTTAGGCAGGAAATAACAGAAATTAACGTGAAACAAACAGATCGAGGTTGCTTCAACCAATAATGTTTCAACTAAACAGTGAGTGATTAGCTCTGACCTTTCAGAGCAGTTAAGGTTGGCCAGCCTTCTGGCTTCCTGTTTACATCCTTTTAGTGAGAACAATATTTGGTTTCCTACACCCAAGCTTACATTTCCATCCTGACTCTTTCTTCAAAACTTTCGACTGCTGTATCCCATAGCTCACTTGCCATCTTGATGTCAGTATTTGATATATCAGTGCTTTATCGCCTGTTTCTTCCTATTAAATATGAACCATATGCATGCCTTCTGTTTTATTGTCTGGATAACTGTCTGATGGATATAGTGCAGGTTCATAAAGCAAGCGTCCACTGACTGAGAGAATGGATGTTTTATTTCCATATCCTGCTTAAGAGCAGCAGGCTACAGCGCCTTTCTAGAATACAAAGGAAGCAACAGGAAATGCAAAGCCGGTGGTTCTGCATAAAGAGAGAGAATGTGCTTTGCAGGAGGAGCCTTTGTGATGAGGGTTGTTCTCTCTGTGCCAGAACAAGTACAGCCTTCCTTATCGCTTCACTGGACTCACAGACTAATCGTCTGCCTGTTTATATTATTTGGACAGATTCTAAAATATCTGAAACATGATGAAATGCAGTACTTGAGAAACAATATAACTGCTAACCCTTAAAAAATAATAGAATCAGGAGCACAGAAAGGGAGTGGACTGATAATTCTCAGGGGGAAAGGGGTGAAGGGTGTACAGGGAGAGATTGGACAAAAATCATACACCTATGGATGAGATCAATGGGAAGGAGGTAAGGGCAGAGGGAAGGGTGGGAGCTGGGTGGAGGGGTGCTATGGAGGGGAAAAAAGAGAAACAAATGTAATAATCTGAATAATAAAGATTTAATTAAAAGAAATAATGTCTGAGCCCTGGTCCATGTGGATCAGTTGGTTGAGCATTGTCCTCGATGCTAAAAGGTCACCAATTCAATTCCAGGTCAGGGCACATCCCCAGGTTTCAGGTTCGATTCCTGGTTGGGGATGTGTAGGGGAAGCAGCCAACCAATGTTTCTCTCTCACAGTGATGTTTCTCTCTCTCCCTCTCCTTTCCTCTCACTCTAAAACCAATCAAAACATATTTTAAAAATTAGTGGCTGACATAAGTAGATTTTCCTGTGATAGTCTCTGAGTAGGCCTGAGACCTCTAACAATTACGAATAGATGTTTCACGAAATAACTGCTTTTCCATTTCTTTGCTCCTAAAGATGCATTATTATCTTACAAATTTAATGCTGGATTTCAATCTGGCAATGGACGCATTTGTGCATATTGTGGTGAATAGCTTCTTTTTGCAAAATAAAATAGTCATATGAAAATCAATTTCCCAGAAGTAAGGAAAATAAAAATTCCCACCATGTTTGAGATCCACACATGTGGGGTAAGATACAAAACCTAAAATGTACTGTCCTTTTCATGCATTTTAGACTCACTAAAAATCAGAACTTATTACTATGCTTTTCCTGAAGCCAGTGTTCAACTAGAGGGCTGATTGATAATAAGGTCTTATTCCAGAATCCAGCAAGATTCTGAGCGGATAATGGGCCTCAAGTAGCTGTTGATAAGATTGATACAGTTATAATCAGAGCAAAGAGATCATTCTACTGACACCATAATTAACTCATTTCCTACTTTGCTCATAAAATAAAGTCAATTTTGGGGAGGTAATGATAAGAGGAGCTGATAACATATATTTCAATATGTTTGTCACTATATTAGAGATAGAATCTACGCATGAAGCAGGTGATTCATGAGTCATATAAATAAGAATTTGAAAAGAAAATTGATTTTTGGCACAGACTTAATGGAAGCAACAGCACCTCCAGAAACATGGATATCATTTAACAATTATCTCCAGAGAAACAGATGCTGTCTGAAAACTGAGTGTGGAATGAAAACTTTAGGGTACCAGGAAAGAGTTTATAATAAGCAGAAAAAAAAGATAACAGGATAAAAAAAAATGTTACATTTAAATATACGTAAAAGGAAGAGAATTTAGAACCCAGTGGTAAATCTCAGAATGAATTTCATAATGTTTTAGACTTCTTAATTAAATCTTTTAAGTCAAAGACTCTGGTGTTTCAACACAAAGAATCACATTTCATCTGTATACTCCATCTGTCATCATTGCGGGCACTTCCATTTCCCTGAAGTCTGAAGGAAAACAGCTCTCGCCTCGTGAAAGTCATTACAAGACAGCCTTTCTATGCTTTGAATCTCTTCCATGTCGCTTCCATGGGCTCTTCTCCTAAGCTTCCCGGACAAGCGCTGCATTAAGTACATTTGGTACAGATGGTGGCACATGTCCTTGGTGTTCATATGTGATGACACTTAGAGGCAGTAACTGGGTCAACATGGGTCTGCGGCACATCATCTAAGGAGGTGGGGGCCCGCTTTTATGTCCTTACTTCTAAGTGGATGTCATTTTCCACTCATGCTTTCTGGCTTCTGTTTGTTCCCATATGTTTGAGGTCTCTGTTGAAAAGAGCTTCGTGGAATCTGCAAATCTGAGGTTGAGCAAGTCTGGAACTCCCGTACGTTCTTCTGTCTTTTCACGTACACAAGTCACTGGTTTGAGGCTGTTTTTCTTTCCCAGCAGAGGAACTACCTCAGGGCAAGGGCCTGGCTTACCCGTTTCCATGACCTCAGCACACTGCTGTGTCTGGGATGTCATCAACACTCAACTGTTTGAAAAATGTAACGCTGGCTCCAGGGTTTGTCAAACTATGCGTCATTCCACATAACTTATAAAAATATTTAATACTAGAAGCCTGGCGCATGAAATTTGTACATGGGGTGGTGGTGGTGGTGGGCGGGAGGTGTGTGTTCCTCAGCCAGCCTGCACCCTCTCCAATCTGGGACCCCTTGAGGGATGTCTAAACGCACAGTCGGACATCCTTCTCACAATACAGGACTGCTGGCTCCTAACCACTCACTTGCCTGCCAGCCTGATTGCCTCTAACCGCCTCTACCTGCCAGCCTGATCACCCCCTAACCACTCCCCTGCCAGCCTGATTGATGCCTAATGCTCCCCTGCTTGCCCGATTACCCCCTACTTCCCTCCTCTGCCAGCCATCTTGTATCCACATGGGGGCGGCCATCTTGTTTGTTGGAGTGATGGTCAATTTGCATATTACCTCTTTATTATATAGAATTGTTATGAGTCTTTTTTATCTCTGCATTTTCAATCATCTTTTTTATGTTTCAAAGTATCTTTTCTCTCAGATGAAGAGTTAATTTAGCCAGTAAGTAAAGCAGAAAAAATGACTAGTAAGTTTTCAGCATGATAATCGAATTAAATTAATGGTCTGGAACTTTGTCCAAGTCTTCAAGTCCATGGTAAACATGAATCTGTCAACATCTTTTTAAAGAAAATATGCTTCATTTTTTTTCTCCAGTGATTGCTTGGCTAAGAATATACTGCCTGTGACATTTTAATGCTTAAGTCTTGCCATGTTGAGAGGACTTGGGCTTATGTATCCAGGGTATTTTTGGAATTCTTCTTATAGATAAGTCATTACTAATTTTTTTTTTCGATTCTTTAATTTCATTATTGTTTGCCCTTTTTAACTCTCTCATCTGTAACATGCAATCTTTATAATTACTTTGATTTAGTTTTTCAAATATTCTGGTTCAACATCATTTTGAGCAATGACTCTATTAAAATTTGACATGAATTCAAAGAAAATTTTATAGTTGGAATTTTTCTAGCATCTTCCTCAGTAAACTCCAAGATAAATAATTATATTATAATTATTTCTGCCTCATTTTCTTTTGTGCCAGATTCAAAGCCTCTCTTTGATAGCCTAATTGCTTTCCAGACTCATATAGAAAAAGAAAGAAAATCCTATTTTCTTATACTTTGGAGCCTCTTTAGCATATTTAGTTTCTCCTGCAATTTCATCTTTACTTCTGATCAACTTGTGTAGTCCCTTCAAGAACAGTCTTTAAAAATAAAATAAAGCAAATAGTTCCTTTTCCATTCAGAGACTGCTTTAACACTTTGCCATGCAGTATTTTGACTGAGTTTATGAGCCTTCTGATGGGCACATATGTATAATTTTTACATTTACAATGCTTTTTTTTGTTTAAACCATCTTCATTTAAAAAAAACGTATTTATTTAAACATGCATAACTTAGCATCTTTTTATGGCTTAGTTATATATTCTTTCCTTTAAATTTAGTAATAGAGAAGTGGCAAAATAGTAAGAAGCTAGGAAAAATTCCTGGGAAAGTGGGAGGGGAAACTGAGGCAAGAAAATTAAACAAGACCAAAGAGGTTGGGCAGCTTGCGGCCACCTTGTGAATCGCCAGACCTTATCTTCTCCGACCAAGGACACTTGATGGCAAACTGTGACTACCTCTCCTCTCTAAGCAGAGAATACAGAACTTAAACCACCTGCTCTGGGAAAATAAAGAGCAAAACCCCAAATAATGCCACTTATGCTAGCCACACCTAAGGACAAACATCACTCGGGAGATGGTAGGCAGGAGAAGGGGAAGGGGAAAAGGGGAATTTATCTCAGCCACTGAACAAAGAAGTCAGCAGTCTTGGGACTGGCCAAGATAAAATCACTGGATGTTCTCATAAATTCTGGGAAAAGCCTCAACAGAGTAAAAAAGGACCTTAAATCTGATCTGTGGCCCAAGAGGAACCTTGAAATCTGTGTAGACAGAAAAGTATAAAACCCTAAATCTTCACCAGACGAGCTGGGTTGCCTACTTATTCTGGGTGCCACATGTTGACGACTTCTTCTTCTTCTTCTCCTTCTCCTTCTCCTTCTCCTTCTCCTTCTTCTTCTTCTTAATGAATTTGCTTGCTTTGCCTTAATGTTCCTGTCTGTCAATCATCTGAAATCTTTCTAATGAAACTGACAAGAGCCTAGAAGGACCAGCCCTCTCCTTGCCTCCAACTCGGGGTGCTGTCTAATAACAGGAGGATTATTTAAAAAATAATATTTGTTCCCTGCTATAAAAATTAGGCTTCATTATGTCATAATTTTATATAGGTTTTGACAATGCTTCTGAAAACGCAAACATTTCAAGAAAATTATATCAACACCTCTATTTGTCAATCAATCAATTTATCAAGAGAATAAATGGTCAAGTGTAGTAAAATGGTGACATTTGAGGAATTTAGTGAAGGGTATAGGGGCTTCCTCAGGCTGCTTTTGTAACTTTTGTGCAAGTCTGATTTTATTTAAAAATGAAAAGTGCTGTGCCTGGTAAGAGTTAGGTAAAGAGGATGAGAGATGAAGCAGTAAGGTTTGCAGTGAGTGGCATTTGGCTGAGTGACAGAATTGGTGGTGAATTACCAGCAAATCTGGGGCAAGAAGAAGTTGTTGAGTAGGTATTATGACTGTAGAGGGAGGAAAGGTTTTAAGAAGCAAGATAGGAAGGTATGTGTTACAATTATGAAATTAGTCCTATGTAGTCATTCTTTTTAGCTGAAAGAAAAACAAGGCACTGTCTTAAGTATGAAACTATCAGGTTTTCAGAATCAATTTAGAGTTTAATTAAAATCATTTTAAAACTTGCTCTTTCAAAAACATTAGCTGAAACTTACTTCATCTAAGTTAAGAAAAAAAATAAGATGATCACAGAGACACAATTCTAAGGGGGAACAAAAGTAGGCAGCATGGTATTGTGGGAAGAGACCTATAAGTAGCTATTTAGAATGAAATTAGAAATCTAACTTGTGATTCCTAATATAGGTTGAAGAGCAGAAGTCTTAAAAATGAATGTGACCGTGTTATTAAAGATGTCTTAATAGAAGAGCCTCTCTCAAGTTATTGATGTATATTTAGGCTAAACCAAATCTGAGAGGCAATTAATTACAATTCAATTAAAAAAAAAAAGATGTGTTTATTGATTTTAGAGAGAGAAAGAAACATCCCCGAGAGAGAAACATCAAACAGCTACCTTCTGCACACCCGCTACTGGGGATCAACCCTGTAACCTGGGCATGCACCCTGACTGGAATCAAACCAGCCACCTCTTTCTTGGGTCGCCACTCAGCCACGAAGCCACAACTGGGCCCAATTCCGTTTTTAGTGTCTTATTGGGAACACATTTCCATTGGTCATTTCAATCTCGTAGGATATACCCAATAAAATCCCACGTCCTCAGCTAATGGTCGCCAGTGGTGGTCACGGGTGGTGGCAGACAGAGGGACACACTTGACTTTGGATGCAGCCTGGGAGTGTGGGAACCTCCTGGGTTACCACCACCGCAGGGAGTACACCCCTCCAAGGCTACCAAAACGCACGGAGCTCGAATACTTACTACGTGTCGGAAACCAAATATTGTTCTCACTAAATGGATGTAAACAGGAGGCCAGAAGGCTGGTCAACCTTAATTGCTCTGAAAGGTCAGAGCTGATTACTCACTGTTTAGTTGAAACATTGTTGGCTGAAGCAACCTCTACCTGTTTGTTTCATGTTAATTTCTGTTTTGTTATCTCCTGCCTAAAGGCTAGGGGTGAGTCCCAAAGCCTTAATAAAAGGGAGAAAAAGGCCAGAGCAAGTGGCAGTCCTTTCCACTAGAGGAAGGCTCCCGCCTGGCCCCCCAATATCTCCAAATTAATGCTTTCTGGTCTCTCATTTCGTTTGCATGTGGCCTCCTTCAGAACCCGAACCCTGACCTGGGAACCCTGAACCACACAGGACGTGGAAAGAGGTTCCCACAACTACTTTGTGAGCAAGTGCCTGGAGAGCATGTCTTTTCAAATTGCTGTTTCTTTTATTCCAGTTATTTG
Organism: Lasiurus borealis; assembly: GCA_004026805.1. Taxonomy (NCBI): domain Eukaryota; kingdom Metazoa; phylum Chordata; class Mammalia; order Chiroptera; family Vespertilionidae; genus Lasiurus; species Lasiurus borealis. The sequence goes on along the minus strand of PVJN01004042.1, from coordinate 69,019 downwards.
CAATCCATGTGCACGAAGATAAAAGCCAGATATTTTCTTTTCTCCTCAAAGGCTATTCTTCTCTTCATTAATATTGCCTGGGATATCCCTCCTTCCTCCCCCTCCCCTCCGAAAGCTTCTGCAGAGAGTCATGGACTGGTTCAGCACTGTGAGGCCCACTACTGCCTGCATCTCTCACACCCAGCCTTCTACACGTGCAGACGGCTCGGTAACAGTCAGGTGCGGGCTGGGAGTCTGGGAACGTGCTAGGGGAGAAAAGCTTTATTCTCACTGCTTTGGTCTTGGGGGAATTAGCCAGATGGTCTGTGAAGCTGTTTGCTTGCTGTGTTGTTTTGAGCCACAAAACTCCAGGTGGAATTAGCATATAGGAGGGAGGGAAGGAAGGAAGGAAGGAAGGGAGGGAGGGAGGAAGGGAGGGAGGGAGGGAGGGAGGGAGGGAGGGAGGAGGGGGAAGGGAGGGAGGGAGGGAGGGAGGGAGGAAGGGAGGGAAGGAAGGAGGGAGGGAAGGAGGGAAGGAAAGAAGGAAGGAAGGGAGGGAGGGATGGAGGGAGGGAGGAAGGAAAGAAAAAGGAAGGAGGGAAGGAGGGAAAGAAGGAAGGAAGGAAGGAAGGAGGGAAGGAGGAAGGAAGGGAGGGAGGGAGGAAAGAAGGAAGGAAGGAGGGAAGGAAGGAAAGAAGGAGGGAGGAAGGAAGGAAGGAAGGAAGGAAGGAAGGAAGGAAGGAAGGAAGGAAGAGAATGGCTTAATTTTACCCTCTGGGATCCTGTCTGCACACACAGAGTGGAGATGGATCCCCCCTCCTGGCTGCCTCTCGCCCCGGAGGAAAGCGTTTTGTGACTGATCCTCTCCCTGGGCTGCCGGAGCAGCGCTTCTGATGTATAATCCCCAGAAACAGTCTCCGCTACCCAGACGTACTCCCCTTTTCCTTACTTACCCCTCTGATATGTGAATGTAGCTACAGCGGCTCCTTTAATAACCCTGTGCTTCATTTTTAAAACGAAAAGCAAAGCAAAACTGGGCAATGGAGCTCATCGATTCAGGAAACCCGTGGCTTGGTGGCTGAAGATAATCTCTTCTTATACATCAGCTTCTAGAACCCTGTACCCTCTTTATTACTGGGTGCCCAGCCTGCATCTGAACCTGGTGCGTGGGAATAAATAATTTTTCACTCCACACCGCACCTGCACCATCCTTTGCTCTTATCGTGTTGTTGGATACTCACATCATTTGGCCTAAGGCAGTGGTCGGCAAACTCATTAGTCCACAGAGCCAAATATCAACAGGACAACGATGAAATTTCTTTGGAGAGCCACATTTTTTAAACTTAAACTTCTTCTAACGTCCCTTCTTCAACACAGACTCGCCCAGGCTATGGTATTTTGTGGAAGAGCCACACTCAAGGGGCCAAAGAGCCGTATGTGGCTCGCGAGCCACGGTTTGCCGAGCACTGGCCTAAGGAAATGATGAGGCTCAGAAGATGGTGAGCTGGTCAGTGGGATAACACCTGCCAATTGGCCAAGTGGGCTCAGAGAGGAGGGTTTGAACAGCAGAGAGGGCATGTGCCAATACTGATGGGCAGACAGGTTGTTATTCTGCTTTGCCCCTAATCTATCCTATCTTAGCATGTCTGTGTGTCCTTCTCAACACTGAATTTCCATCACTCACTGCCTCAACCTAACCAACCCTGTGCACCCTCTGCGAACTTTATGGGAGACCCTCTGTATTTCTTTCTTAAAGCTACCATCACACATCACCCCAAACTGAGTGGCTACAACAGAGATTTCTTCCCATAATTCTACTAGTGGCTACAACAGAGATTTCTTGCCATAATTCTACAGGAAGGGAGCAAAGGATATAAGACGTTATTAAACATAAGCAACTAGGGAGCTAGGTCTGCTTCGCTAGGAAGCTACAGCTTCACGCTCTCCCCCAGGAACCACTGGTTCTGTCCCCATAGCTCACTGGGACGAGAGACAGAACCATAAAGGGGACATTCCCCTGCTGGCACAAGTGTCATAGGAGCCAAGATGGTGACCACAGTGGCCTGTCTGTCCAGCCTGGGAAAAGGATTAGATTGAATAAGGGGCCGAAATCGGTTTGGCTCAGTGGATAGAGCATCCCCCCGTGGACTGAAAGGTCCCAGGTTCGATTCCGGTCAAGGGCATGTACCTTGGTTGCAGGCACATCTCCAGTAGGAGGTGTGCAGGAGGCAGCTGATCAATGTTTCTCTCTCATGGATGTTTCTAACTCTCTATTCTTCTCCCTTCCTCTCTGTAAAAAGTCAATAATATATATATATATATATATATATATATATATATATATATATATATATATATATGATATTAAATTGAATAAGGGACACAGAACCCTGAAAGATCTAGAAAATGGGTTGGTTAGGAGGAAGAACCAGCAAGAACCCCGAAGAACTGGGAAGTTGGTTGGTTAGTTTGAAAATGAACCTGCTCCTTCTCAAGCTCAAGATAATATAACCCAAGCTGACCAAAGCGCTCTCTCTTTCTCTCTCTTGTCTCTCTCCTTGATACACACGTGCTCGCCCTGCGTGGTGCGTTTTCTCTCCACAGTAGAAACCAAGACCAAGGTTCAACTGCCTGCTGCCGTGAAAGTCAAACTCAGGACACAGGCACTTGGGAAAAAAGGAAAGATGTTGACTGAGTGACCGCATCTGGAGAAGAAGGGGACTCTTGTCCAAAGCCCATCTTAGCATCTCAATGTAGACAGGGCCTTTTCTTTCTTTCTTTCTTTCTTTCTTTCTTTCTTTCTTTCTTTCTTTCTTTCTTTCTTTCTTTCTTTCTTCTTTCCTTCCTCCCTCTCCCTGCCCCCCTCTCTCTCCCCCCTAAATTATATTTTTATGAAAATATTTTCCCATTGCCTTTCAGGGAGAGTGGGAGAGAGAAGGGAAAACGGAGAGAAACATCGATGTGAGAGAAACACATGGGTTGGTTGGTTGTCTGTTGCACACACCCTGACCAGGGCCTGGCTGGGGAGGAGCCCACGCAGGGGTTATAGAGCTGGAGAGGGAAAGCAGGACAAAGAGACCAGGAGGAGGGGCTGTGGACCTTTGGGCGGCGTCCTTGCTCGTCCCAATGTGGCTCTTTACTGTCAGCATCCTGGGACTGGTTAGTGCTGGCCTGATTCCCGCAGTTGGGTGATCTGTGTCAACCCACGCCATGGTCAAGGCTGTTTCTTGTACACACAGGCACTGGAACTGCTGATGCCTGCAGCGTGTGGGGTCCTTTTATCTGTTGGTTAGTACATTTTATTCTAGTTCATTGTTAGAATGGTATAAAGTTTTTATTCCCGGTTACAATGCAGCCCTGGCAGCCACCTGGCACCAGTCACACCACAGAGGCCTGGGCACAGTGCCTGTCTGAGCACACAGGGAGCAGAGACCAAGCAAGCCAGATGGCGACAAAGACTGGACCGGACTAAACCAGTGTGCACAGGATTTTTGGACACCAGCCTTGGACTGGGCCTGATGAAGACAAGACTGGACTTTGTGAAGGTGGGACAGAGACGAGGCCTGGGGAAGCTAGGTACAGACTTCTCTTTCCACCCAAAGAAATCTTTATTTTATTTTATCTTTTAAAATATATTTTATTGATTTCTCACAGAGAGGAAAGGCGAGGGATAGAGAGTTAGAAACATCAATAAGAGAGACATTGATCAGCTGCCTCCTGCATGTCCCCGACTAGGGATGTGCCCACAACCAAAGTACATGCCCTTGACCGAATGGAACCTGGGACCTTTCAGTTCACAGCCAGATGCTCTCTCCACTGAGCCACACCGGTTTGGGCTCACCCAAATAAATCTTATCCCCAGACCACACCCTCCCCTACATGGATCTCTGGGTCGCTTCTCTTGTGACTTCCTGAAAGAGCCCAATTTTCACGGGCAACAATTCCAGAGGCCAGAGGTCAGAAATCCAGCTGTTCTCAGAGCCATGCCCTCCTCTCGAGCTTGGGAAAAGGAATGCCACTCCTTCCCTCTTCTTCTAGATCAGCAGTTCTCAACCTTCCTAAGGCCGCGACCCTTTAAGACAGCTCCTCATGGGGTGGTGACCCCCAACCATGAAATTATTTCCGTTGCTACTTCATCACTGTAATTTTGCTACTGTTATGAACTATGTAAATATCTGATATGCAGGATGTATTTTCATTGTTACAAATGGAACATAATTAAAGCATAGGGATTAATCACAAAAACAATATGTAATTATACATTGTGAAATATTTATTTATAATTGCAAATAAATGAAATGTTGTCTTGAATCGTGGTGTAGCATGGGTAACAGTATTCATATAACAACAGTAAACTAAATTGCTACACCGAGGAGCGGTCTGTTGGTTCCTAAGACCATGGGAAATAGGTGTTTTCCGATGGTCTTAGGTGACCCCTGTGAAAAGGGGTCATTCAACCCCCAAAGGGGTCGCGACACACAGGTTAAGAACCACTGTTCTAGCTTCTGGTGAGGCCATGTTTCCCTTGGTTGGTGGCTGCTTAAGACTGCCTCTGCCTCCACATGGACTTCTCCTCGGAGTCCGTGTCTGCCATAAGGACACTGTCATTGGATTGAGGGGCCTCTCTAATCCAGACTTAGCTCATCTTGAGATCTTCAACTTAATTCCATCTGCATGGGGTCAGCAATGACGTCCTTGTCACAAAGACCACAGGGAATATTCAGTCCTCATCTTGCCCAATGTCATCAGCATTTGCCACGGTTGAGCTCTGTCCTGAGATTCAGATTCTCCTTCTCTTTCTCTGATTGCCCCTTTATTATCTTTATTCAGATTCCTCTTTCCTTTTCTTCTTATAGATGCTGATATTAGGACTTTGTGTAAAGCTGTGCACTCGTTACCACCCCAGGCATAGCAAACAAGATCCAAACAAATAGTGTGAAATGAACCAGAAAACGCATGTAATTAATGTAGTTTACATCCAAATGAAGGGTGCATGTCCTGTTTAAAGACATACATATTTAATAAAGAAAAGCTAGAAAGCAGTAAACTACAGGCAAAGAAAATAACTGCTCTACTGGACGGATTTGCTGTTTGTTGAGTGCCTTTCAGTCTCTTCTTTCTTTCTAGGCCATCCCAGCCATCCTCATGGCTTCAGTTACCTTTATATTCACGCTGACTTCTCAAATCTGTACTTCAAAAATCTCTTCTCTTACCAAGACTCGTGCACAGCTGATTCGTGGACACTAGCATTTCAAGTTCCATGAAAGCCATCCCCTTTTCCAAAGTCCTGCCCAGCTAATCCATCAAGTCCTCTCTGGTTTGTTCAGGTTACTGCCTGACGGATGCTATTGGAAGCTGAGTCACCATCTTCTCTCACCCATTCCATCTATTTTCCATGGGTTTCCATATCTGTCTAATGATGGCATTAAAATGTTACTCTAATAAATGACTGCAACATGAATGACTGCTACCAAATGAAGGGACAGCACATTGTCCTTTGCATCCCAACAGAAGTACAAACTGCCATACGTACAGCATTTTTAAAAAATCAATATTATTATTTAGATCCACTGTCGTGATAACCTCATGACCATTAGATAATTAAGAAGGACATCTTTCCAAAAACTTCTTGTTTCTGCTTACTCTTCAAGGTGATTGTTACATAAATGGAGTCAATCTCTGAGATGGTCTATATTAAAAGGTGCTGAGGCATTTCTTCTAGGGAAGGATTGGATATGTATTGGATACCCCATCATGGAATTACTGGTGAGAGCAAAGATGGGTGAAGAAGAAGACAATTCTCATCAAATGAGAATTGCTAGTAAATGAGTCACTACTAGCAACAAAACAAAGAGAAGGGAATTTTAACAGGCAGGAAGTGTTCAGGAGAAGATAAACATATGGATTGGCTAAGTCAGAGATGGAGATATAAAAGATCGGCTGATGTTAACTTGAAGCTTACGACCCTAAATGCTCCGCCCCAATACTGTTATATCCAAGAAGCAAGGTTTTAGAGTTCAGTCTTTAGATGAGAAACCTTACCTTTTTCTCAAGAATGTAAACCATTTAAATGATCTTATAACTTTCCTATTTGGGGAATTAATTATTTTCCAAACTTAAATAGAGATTTGTATACAAGGATAGAGATATGCATTCAAAATTAGGATATAGAAAAACATGCATAGGTATAGAGATTTCTGAAAATTATTTTTATGAAGATGACTCACTTCATAAATTCATCACTATTCTCAAACCAATGAATCATCTCCCGTAGAATAATAATGTCTTCTTTATGACTTTTAATCTTCATGTCTTCTATCACAAAATACATATCTCAGTTGATATAGTTGGCATTTTTATGATATGACTTGGTTTTATTGTTTAGAAATCTTTCATGACAATTTAATGAAAAAATACTATCTAAGGTTCTTTTAATGCTTTCCTTTCCTTTTTTTTTTTTTTTAATACACAATGTTCCAAATCAAAGTATACTTTCAAATCTACTGCTTTTAAAGCAAGAAGATCTCTTTTGGGGTTATCATAACTCACATTCGAACAAAGTTTTTGGCAAAAATGTTATTTTACCCAGAGATTGTCTAATTTTCTAAAAGTATCTTCCCAGTGCTTTTTTTTCAACAGGCAGAGGAAAAAAAAATACAAACAACTATAGTGTTGAGGATGATTATACTGGTGTCCAAAATTTTATGAGTATCTGAGCTATAAGATATGAATAATTAAATTCAAAATGTCATTTTGCATTTGTAGGAACATTTTTTTTTCACATTTAAGACATGCCTGAAATTTAACTGGGATTAAACATGTTTAGTTTTTGCTGTATATTTTTCTTAAGGAATAACAGATTCTCTTGGCAATTACTTAATTATATGTTGCCCTTGTGGCCTGTGAAAAATAATATGAGTGTTTTTGCATATGTGAGTCTGAACACTACTTGAGATACGTGAGTAGCTTGAAAATATCAATACCTACAGAAGACATTTGGGGAAAGTTAAGTCACATTGCATTGAATGGATTTAGCTTTGCATACAGGGCAGTAGGGGACAGAGTCAAAGATGTTACAATAGTTTTAAAAAATATTTTTTTATTGATTTCAGAGAGGAAGAAAGAAGGAGAGAAAGAGAGAGAGAGGAGAGAAAGAGAGAGAGAGAGTGAGAGAGAGAGAGAGAGAGAGAAACATCAATTATGAGAGAGGATCATGGATTAACTGCCACCTGCCTGCCCCACACTGGGGATCAAGCCCCCAACCTAGGCATGTGCCCTGACCTGAAATCAATCCACGACTTCCTGGTTTATAGGCTGACACCAACCATTGAGCCACACTGGCCAGACTGAATGTTTTAATCTTAATACCTAGAGAGGTCCCTAGTCCAGTTCCTCTAGAGGAGCTATTTTTTTCCACTGAAATTTCACACATCTTGTAGATATCAAATAAAATCATTAGCAGGAGACCTTCCCAAGGATTGCTTCTAGAAGTCTAAAGGCAGTTCTGCAAGGAGAGACGAGCAGTGTTTTGTTGAACTTGCAGAAATAGCACCTTAGTGGCCTAAGACAGTGGTTCTCAACCTATGGGTCGTGACCCTTTGGGGGTCGAACGACCCTGTCACAGGGGTCGCCTAAGACTATTGGAAAACACGTATTTCCCATGGTCTTAGGAACCAACACACCGCTCCTCGGTGTAGCAAAATGTAGCCATGTAGTTTACTGTTGTCCTATGAAGACTGTTACCCATGCTACACCACGATTCAAGACAAAATTTCATTTATTTGCATTTAGAAGTAAATATTTCACAATATATAATTACATATTGTTTTTTTTGCAATTAATCCCTATGCTTTAATGATGTTCCACTTGTAACAATGAAAATACATCCTGCCTATCAGATATTTACATTACAGTTCATAACAGTAGCAAAATGACAGTGATGAAGTAGCCATGGAAATAATTTTATGGTTGGGGGTCACCACCACATGAGGAGCTGTCTTAAAGGGTTGCGGCATTAGGAAGGTTGAGAACCGCTGGCCTAAGATCAGGGCATGTGCATCTGCAGAGATTATCAGTGCGTTGGGAGATGTAGAGAAATAGGAAGATTCTTGAACTTGGAGCCAGAAGAATTGACAAAAAGATTTCTGTTTTGTTCCACAGAAAGGGACCAGCAACATCAATATCCCCTGCGGACTTATTAGAAGTTTGGATTCGCAGGCGTCATTCCAGGCCTGCTGAGTCGGCAGCATCTTTGGGACGAGAGCCCGGAAATAGGGTTGAAGAAACACCCCAGGTGATCAGGATGCGCCGTACAATTAGGGAACGGAAGTCAGAGAGAGGGTACACAGAGCAAAGCGTGAGTCCTATTCTGCCGGCTTCCAGCCAGATTATCTTGAACCCGTCACTCAGCCTCCCCGCATTTCTGCGACCTTATGAGTATTGAAAACTCTGAGTCATGTTGGTATAGGGATTCTCTCAATACCCGTGCGAGTGGTCAGCAAAGTACAATTCAACATGCAGATCTAAAATCATGAAGATGAAACCCTAACTTAGGGAACAATTAATTGAATGGTTTCAGGAAATCAGATGCCGAATCAATAGTGCCACAGAGCGGACGAGAGTACCAGGAACAAGGACTATGGAAGCTCTGATTTTAAAACAAATAGACCCTCTGGGACTTTTTCCTCCCGGGGACTTAAAGATATACGGCCTGACAAGAAACAATTGGCACACATGATAAGGCCTCTCTTTATCTAAAGCCTGGCTTTACTTTTTCTAATGATTTCTCCGTCCCCAGAAAAAAGATGAGGATAGTAAATGGGGAACGTGTTTTGCCTGCTTTGCTTGCTCCTGTGTGTGGGAAGTGGACAGGGAATACTGCATTCAGGGTCTTATAGGGCAGGGAAGAAACGGGCATCTGGAAGATGACTTGAAATTTTGTCTCAGAATGGCTGAAAGGGACTGAAGCCAGAATTAGAGGTCTGATCTCTACTCTGCTCTGAGGTTTCTGGCGAGGGAGGCAGTATGCCAAAGAAATAATAAGTAATATTATGTGGTAACTGTGATGTGTCCGGCTGTTACTTACTTTTAGCATGCTCAGTTTGTTTATTCCCACTTTAAGTTAATGACCATACATCTCAAATAGCCAAACACCACGGTTAGGCAATCAATTTCACTAATGAGTCAATTGCAGGGCATTTCATATCTCCTGATTTTTTAAAATTTTTTTATTATTATGTTACATGTATACATATCTTCCCATTGCACCCACTCTCCTCCCAGCCATACCCAAACCCCCATTGTCTTGTGTTCATTGGTTGTGCTTATATGCATGCATACAGGTCCTTTGGTTGATTTCTTATCTACTCCACCTCTCCCTAACCTTCCTGCTGTCATTTGACAGTCTGTTTGATGCTTTACTGCCCCTGTATCATATTCTGATTTTTCACCACAATTGACGTTATTCCCCCCTGCTCACATGTCATTTCAAAAATACAGGCTCTCAGAGTTGAAATTTCTCACCTACAGGACCTACTTACTGAGCTACATCTGAACTTCCACTTGCTGCCTTTGCTCCTGTAGAGATGATGGAGATGCGATGCTCAAGCTCATGCTCCCAGGAAAACCTATAGATTTAACATCCTATCCCCTCTCGTCTCCTCCAAAATTTCACCTGGCATTCACTGTTTCTCTCTCTTCCCCTGTCCCCCCTCACTGCTCGAGTGTGTTCATCACTATGGCAACCTGCTCTAGAATTTCCCATGTCCCACACCCTATTTCTAGAAAGACATGTCTAGACTCTGTTTTTTTAACTCCTAGCTACACTTTTAAAATGGATAAAACATCATTTTAACTGCACAACTACGAGGAGTCAAATGTAAGAAACCAGAAGATGGACAAGGAAAAGAAACATTAAAAACTATGAATAATTCCCACACCCAGGGAAAAATCAAGATTAAAATTAAAATTTGGTGTAAGTTCTTCCTTTTAAAACAACTTAATTTGTCATATTGTCAAGTCTTTACATGTATGCATTCCTTAAAGAATAAAGACACCGGGGAAGGAAAACATTTTCTTCCCACATTACTCACCCCTGCTCCTGGCTCTCTGGAGACAGCGCTTCAACCTCCCGGGGGCAGGAACTGAAGTCAGCCTGAAGGATTCGCTCCAGAGCTCTGTTCCTCACTGGCCTTATGACCTTGTTCGGGTCACTTAGCTCTCTGGACTTTAATTGCCTCTTCTCCATTCCAGGTATGATAATGTTACCTAAAGGTGAGGATAAAATTATTGGGACAGTGTTTAGCACATTGTATTTAATACATAAATATTACTGCAATTGTGTTGTTACTGCCTTGATTTTTCATGTTAACAGACACACACACACACACACACACACACACACACACACACACACTCACACACACAAGAGGCCTGGAGCACAAAATTCATGCACTGGGGGTTAGGGGAGAGCGTGCCTCAGCCCAGCCTGTGCCCTCTTGCCATCCAGGAGCCCTCAGGGGATGTCTGACTGACGGCTTAGGCCCTCATCCTTAGCACTGCCCTGGAGGCGGGAGAAGATCCTCAGCCTTGAGCCCAGGGCCTCTGGCTGAGTGGCTCTCCCCCTGTGGGAGCGCACTGACCACCAGAGGCCAGCTCCTGCACTGAACGTCTGCCCCCTGTGGTCAGTGCACATCATAGTGACTGGTTGTTCTGCCGAACTGTTGATTTGTATGTTAGCCTTTTATTATATATATATATATATATATATATATATCACATCCATTGTTGGACACTTAGGTTGTTTTACTGTCTTGAAAATGTATTTCACATTTCATATATTGACCTTTAATTATTTAAATTTCTTTGCTGTCATGGTAGTGTAGTTTTAGGAGAAAGGTTAATGCATGTGTTTTTTTCACTTGTTGCACTGCCAAGTTCCATTGACTCATCACCCATCAGATCCTAGCTTTCGATCTACCCCTCCATGGATGCTGCTCAGGATTAAGTGGCTAGCAACTTCCATACTGTCACATCCAAAGAAACCTCTGCCTGCTTCAGGTGAGCTCTCAACACCGCTTCTCCTTCCTTATTAAAGCCATTATTAAAGTCATTAGCATCTAAAACGCCATCCTCTCTGAGTGGTTCTTTCTCCTCTGCTGGACACTTGTATTTGGAAATATCTCAGGTCTTGCCCTGGGCCTGCTTTTTTCTTCTCCATCTGCATTCTCTCCCCTTAGATATCCCCCCCCCCCCGATATAGCTGAAATAGTACACATAAATGCTAATGTCTCACACATTCATTTTTCTATGATCTCTCAAATTTACATCAAATGGAATAATCTATTTAATCCAGGGGTCTAAAAGTTATCTTAAAACTAACATGACCAAAACAAGTATCTTGATTTCTTACATTGCTGCAAATGCCTAGAAGATTTTTTAAAAAATATATTTTATTGATTTTTTACAGAGAGGAAGGGAGAGAGATAAAAAGTCAGAAAGATTGATGAGAGAGAGACATCGATCAGCCGCCTCCTGCACGCCCCACAGTGGAGATGTGCAAGGTACATGCTCCCAACCAGAATCGAACCTGGGATCTTTCAGTCTGCAAGCTGACGCTCTATCCACTGAGCCAAACCGGTCTCGGCAAAGTGGAATTTTTTAGTATTTATGGGAAACATATATTTGCCCTGCTACCATCAGGTCATGCACGTAAATAGATGACTGCTCTCTGTACCTATGTGCAGCCTCACAATTAGATGTAGATGTAAATCAAAGCCCATTCCAGTTCAAACATTTAGTTTTTTCACTTACACATGCATGTTATGGCTTACTCGGTGTCTTGTTTACTTTTTCATAAAATAGTATGAAACTATGTATGAGTTGGTTCAGTATGAGTAATCCTAGGAGAATAAATCTCATCTATTCAGAAATTATTTGTAAGATACAGTTTTCTGATAAGCATTTCATAATGTAACTCGTTGCTAAGAAATCACCAGAGGATTGTGTTTGAGGACTGCAAAAGATTGCAATAAAAGTCTGCTGGCCAAATGCCTTCTTTTGTCCCTTGCTTGTTCTGTTGCTCTGCTTTCCAAATAAACTTTTTCCCTTAAAAGGTAGAATATTAATTGGCACATCTAATAACTCAGACCTATTTTGGATATAACAGTGATAGGTAACATAAAGAGAGAAAAATGTGTTTCAGATGTGAGATTTTTAAGGTCAATTTTAATGCATTCTAAGTTCTACTGAGAGTAAGCCTACAGTTCTCAATGGTGTGGGTAGCATTGCAGTATCCCAAAGTTTTTATCAATGAAGAATAAAGCATATTCAAGGAAGAGAAATGTGCCTTTACATCTCAACTATCTAAGCAGGCACATTTAAAGGGAAAAAAACTTGCCCTAGCCAGTATGGCTCAGTGGATAGAGTGTAGGTCTGCAGACCGAAGGGTCCTGGGTTTGATTCTGGTCAAAGGCAACGTACCTCAGTTTGGTTGCAGGCTCCTCCCCAACCCCGGGCCTGGTCAGGGCCCATGCAGGAGGCAACCAATCGGTGTGTTTCTCTCACATTGATGTTTCTCTCTCTCTTTCCCTCTCTCTTCCACTCTTGCTAAAAATCAATAGAAAAATATCCTCAGTTGAGGATATAAGAAAATAATAAAATAAAGGAAATAAACTCAAGTGCATTCAAATTTTCAAAATAAGCATTTAAAATGCACCAAATAATATTAATTCAAAAATCCAACATTACAATTTAAAGTAGTGTCAGCGATGATTTCTTAATATATCTAAATGTTACATTAACTAATGGACTATTAAACTTGAGGTCTTTGCTTTTAAAAGACTCAAATTTCATATCAGACATAATATCATAAAATTTCAGTTCTATATAATGTTTTAATAGAAATGCCTAGAATGACTAACTAACCTGAATTATGGGTAACACAATATTGAATGCTGTTTGTTAACCCTTTATACTTCATTTCCTGTTTTTGATTTTGTATCTCTCACCCTATGGTAGTATTTTCCCAAATGCCTGTGTTAACAGATTACTATCTACAAGTATATACTGAGCCGGAATAGTAAATGCTACATTGTTATTATAACATTTTCTATAAAAATTGTTTTCTACAATATTTCAACACTACTGTGTATGGGGTTATGAAGGAAAATGTTTTTCTAATGCAGATGGATATTTCTGATACTCTCTGTATATGCTAATTTTGTTCCCCAGGTATTTTTCCAAATATACAATTAGACTGATGACTCAATAAAAAAAATTTAGTGTTCATGGATAATTAGGTAAGTTCTCTCAGGATTCTCCTTCATTTGGTTTATTTCTAGCAATATTTTCTTTTAATGTGCTGTATCTACACTGGAAAAAACCCAGTATGGAATTAATTTTTTTTTTTTTGGATTAAGGGTGTACAAAGAGTAAAGTCTAGCTAATGAGGAATATGCCAAATTGGCAACCCGTGTTCCTCAGGGTAGTTGGGAAAGGAATAAATTCATACAATAATTGTTCAAAACACTCTCTTTTTCAAAAATTTACTTTTAACATTTTGCCTATCTATTGTTTAGTAGTTTTCATATTTAGATGTGATAAGAAAAAGAATGGTAGATACATTTTAAATCTGATTTACCTGTATTAATTCCTTGAAATTATATTTTCCAGTTTCTCTTTTTTTTTTTTATTATGTGAACCCCACGTTTTTAAGGTTCTGGAACATTTTATTCCTTTAGAGTCCAAGACCATTTTTTAGATTTATCTATGTTTATATATTAAGTCCACATGGTTACAAATCAATTGGAAGTAGCTGATAATACGGGATATAATAGAGTAAGATACCATACATCAGAAGTGTATGATACAAATAAGATGCCAGAAAAAAATTCAATCCTCATTCGCTATAAGACAAGCTAGAAATTATTTTAGTTCATGAAATACATGTAATAATTTCCATTGTCATGACTGACTATGACTTTCTAGCTTACTACAAAGATACAAAATAGTGATAATAACGAAAGGAGCCCTAAGCTATTTTTTTTTCGCATATTCTGTGCTAGACAATAAACTGAGCTATTTATATAATACATTTCATTCTTCCCCCAACCCTGGCATTAGGCTCATTTTGTATATAATGCAACTGATGTTTAGAGAGCTTATCTAAAATTAGACATTAATTTTAGAGCAGAGCGATTCAAACTAACTTATATGACTTTAAATCGAAACCTATTCATTAACCGTGGGCCTCACAACCCCTTATGTAATTAATTTTCATCATCTCTCTCTTCATTATACACTAATAGTCTACGATTGTTTGAATACTAAGCAGGTGGCTCATATTGTCTAGATCAGTGGTTCTCAACCTTCCTAATGCCATGACCCTTTAAGACAGCTCCTCATGTGGTGGTGACCCCCAACCATAAAATTATTTCCATTGCTACTTCATCACTGTAATTTTGCTACTGTTATGAACTGTAATGTAAATATCTGATATGCAGGATATATTTTCATTGTTACAAATTGAACATAATTAAAGCATAGTGATTAATCACAAAACAATTATATATTGTGAAATATTTATTTCTAATGACAAATAAATGAAATTTTGTCTTGAATCATGGTGTAGCATGGGTAACAGTCTTAATATGATAACAGTAAACTACATTGCTACACCGAGGAGCGGTCTGTTGGTTCCTAAGACCATGGGAAATAGGTGTTTTCGGATGGTCTTAGGTGACCCCTGTGAATGGGTCATTCAACCCCCAAAGGGGTCGCGACCCACAGGTTGAGAACCATTCATCTAGATGGAGCTGGCTCATCCAGGAGATAGTAGTTCCCCTGTAACAGGATGAAGCTCAGTACAGAGAACTGCAGCTTCTCCAAAATCTCTGAGGTGATGGAAGGCACCAACCTTCTCAGTAGTTTTAGTGGAAATTACATGAGCTCTGGAGGGTGAGCCCTATGCTGGAATTTGGGGGATTTTCCATGTAAACCATGTCCCCTGCATCTAGTGATGGGTTCATTTCTTATTTCCTGATCTGCATGACTTTGCATTCTTCTCCCCAGGTTCTGGCTCGAATTTCCATTGTCCTAGCTATGGAGGAGACACCAGTGTATATCGGTCACTTCCTGGAAGGTTGTCCTTTCTAGATCTTGTGGCACAGACGCATAAGAGGTTCTCACTCAGCTTGTCCCATAGTTGGCTTCTTCATGCCATGTGATTCTAAAGTCCAACTGCGTCACAGAGATGGAGAACATGCTTAGAACAGTGAATTCCTTAAGCCCTGGTCTCACTTTCCCTGTTCATCTGGCATACATGAGCTCCTGTGTCATTCCAAGGGCGCTAGTTCTACAAACAGCTGTGGGAAATGGTCGATATACTTCACACCGTACTGGGCTGATGAAGGTCAAACTTCGTTCCTGAGATCTGAAGCCTTTGCAGTTCTACAAATCAAGTAAGACTTCGGCCAAAACTGGTTTGGCTCAGTAGATAGAGCGTCGGCCTGCGGACTGAAAGGTCCCAGGTTCCATTCCGGTCAAGGGCATGTATCCTGATTGTGGGCACATCCCCAGTAGGGGGCGTGCAGGAGGCGGCTGATCGATGTCTCTCTCTCATGGATGTTTCTAACTCTCTATCTCTCTTTCTTCCTCTCTGTAAAAAAAATCAATAAAATATATTAAAAAAAAAAAGACTTCAGTGGATTCCCAATCACTTTCACTCCTCTGGGGCAATATGATCAGTTAGACAATATCCAAGTTTTCTGTGGAGTCACCATGCCAATACATGCTGATCAATGTGTTGGATCTGCCACCCACTGTGTTTCCTGGAAGGTAAGTGCTTCTAGCTCATCCCTGCCACTCCCGTATCTCAGCATCCTTATTCACCCAGAAAGTCCACTTAAACATCAACAGTTACCCCTGTTGCTTCTCCCCTGCAAAAAAGAAGCACTACACCCCTACACAAATTGTGGTAGATTCCTCACCCATGTGTCTCTCAAAGACTCCATGAAGGAAATATCTTCAGGACTCTCTCAGTTAGGATGTGAGTGAGCAGATCTTACATAACAATTCCATCCAGAATGTCAATCTCTCCCCAGAGTTTAGAGTATTCCACAGAAATTCTAAAATCAGAAGATCATTCAGTGTGGACCGTTGACAGCTCCAGGTGTCAACATATTGATCAAGCAAACTATTGAACCCAGACCCAGCCACTCCAGCTAACACACCCAATAGACAGTTTCTGCATAGTATGTCCATATTAATATATTCACCCAGATCCAACAATATAGTTCTGGGTTCTATTACCTGACATATTCTCTAGGTTTGTGTTAAGAATTGGAAAAAAATCATGCAATTCTTTTTGTGTGTACGCTGACTCCTCATGAGTCACACCTAGCAGTCCTGAAGACTGCTGGGACACGATTCTGGCTTAGGTTTGGAAGTAACAGAAACAGTGAGATGATATGACTTTAAGAGGATCAGCAATCCCTTGCAAAGCACCTACTTCAGTGGAGGCAATTATAGGTTTTTAGCCAAGGAAGGACTACATTCCGAGAGGAACATAAAAGTGGTTCATACAGGTAAATGAAGCTTAGTAGGATTTAGGGACTTAAGGTATTAAATCGTATCACATTCTGTCCATAAATCTTTATCCCGACTTTCAGGTCTCCTATGCTTCCAATTCTGACAGACTTGGAATAAAATAAAGACTGTGGAATTGTGAATTTACTTTGAATACTAATTCTGTCTTCTGTAGTTTAGAATTTAGGACTTAGCTTTCAGAAATCATGATCCGGAAGCACTAGGAAATAGGATTTATTTTTTTTTTTGTATAGTCATAAAAGTTCTCTGGTTCCTTACTTGAAATTTTAGCTTCGAATTTAAAGTCATGAGCTTATGACTTTCTTTCTCCAGGTTCTCTGTGCATCAGAACCGAACCACCAACTCTGTTATTCTCCTTACTTTACGCTAAAATATTTCCTGGTAGCAAATGCAGGGACACACAGACCTGGCCTTCTGCCGGCATTTGATTACAGGTGATCATAAAGGCACTTACTTTGCCCCTGGATGGTGTGGGCGTTCAGTGTCTGGGTTAGCCACGAAAAGAGGCTCATTGATGCTGTTGAATGCAATCAGACCAGAGAGCTAATTACACACCACCATCTGTGAGGTTCTGCTCTCCAGGCCAACATCTGATGCCAATAATGGCATTTGGTTACTATTCTGTCAGAGAAGAACTTCCATGAATATTAGAGAATAATGAATTCATGGCGAGCATGAGATATTACACAATTATGATTAAAATACAGAAAATAAGGGTTTCCTTTTTTAGGCCTTTCAGAGGAATTGGAGATTCAGAGAAAGGTCACCAACCAGTCCTTCTGTGGTCCGCCACGTTCAGTGCCAGATTGGACCATAAAGGTCACGTGATAGGGGTCTGGGAGCAAATGTCACCAATCCACAGAGTTCCAAGTAATCAACAAGTGTCTGTGTTAGTATTTTTTTCCATTGCTCCTATATGTAAACTTGATATGCCGTCCTCCATCGATTTTGGTGGAAAGGAAGATTCACTGTGCAAAAAAATATTTTTCAATGCTAATGCAAGGGTGAAATTATGTAAATATTTATTAAAAGGAAACGACTAACCACAGATCGGTAGGTTCATTTTATTTTATGCTATTTCTTTCTTTTTGTCCTTGCTGAGCTTAATTTAAAAAATCTTGTATAGGGAAGTTCAATGTAATTT
>PVJN01004042.1:11291-46291 GCA_004026805.1 Lasiurus borealis | reverse complement strand
GAGTCATGGCCATTTCTCCAAGGACTCCTCCCTCCCCTCTGCTGAAGGATGGCACCACATTGGTCTCGCTCCTGTCAGGGAATCTACTTGCAAATATTTCAAATACTGTATTTTCCGATGTATAAGATGACTTTTTAACACAGGAAAATCTTCTCAAAAGTTGGGGGTCATCTTATAGGGCGAATACAGATATCCCAAACTCTCTATTTCAACTGGAAAAGTTGGAGGTCCTCTTATATGCTGGAAAATATGGTACTTACATTGCTGTTAAGGTAGTTTTTTTTTTTAAATATTTTATTGATTTTTTTGCAGAGAGAAAGGGAGAGGGACAGAGAGTCAGAAACATCAATGAGAGAGATATCGATCAGCAGCCTCCTGCACGCCCCCTCCTGGAGATGTGCCTGCAACCAAGATACATGCCCTTGACCGGAATCGAACCTGGGACCTTTCAGTCCGCAGGCCGATGCTCTATCCACTGAGCCCAACCTGTTTTGGCAAATGTGTTTTTCTTGACTTAACAAGCTGGTTGAATTATTTTATGCAAAGTTTTCAGCTGGCAATTCTGTAAAAGTTCGATAATGACATTTCTCATATAAGACTAGCGAGGACAGTAGTGTTAATCACCTTTCCTCTGAGAAAAGTGGCAAAAGCCACAGAATTGTCTTCTTGGTTTTATCTGTGGTTTCTGACCAATGACAACTATAAACTATCACTGGTGATATGACCATATGAACATAAACCCAGGCCATACTTGCTTTAACAGGCACACTAGCAAGGGTTGCATTAAAATTCAGATTCTTATTTTATTGAGGAAAGGGGTTATGACCAACAGGGGGACTTAAACACATGTGTGAATCTCTGCCCTTTTTAAACATTTCACTAAAAAAAAAAAAAAAAAAACCAGCAGCACAGAAATAATAATAATAACAATAAAAGAATTAACCACAAGTAAAATCGTGCAGGAGAGGAGGCCATAGCAAATAAGAAACAACATCAGTAAATTTTAGTAGCTGGGAAGCAGATGTATTAGCAGTAAGAGACTTCGCAGAGTCTAGAAAGCTAAATTCCAGGGTCAGCAGAAGATACTGACAAGATAAATGAGAGGGCAGAACCCTTCAAGGCTAAGGAGCTAGGAGGTCTGCAAATCTCAGACTCTGGGGGCAAGAAGTAGGACAAAAGCCGTGACATTAGCTGGGCATATCCTTAAGAATACACAGCATTCTTGCACTTAGAATGTTCTCTCCGCCTGTGCTTTAGCCAGCTCCCCTCTCCTCCACAACGGCAGGGCGCTCACTCTACATAATTAGAACTGGGAAGAAGGAGGACGCAGTGAGGGATGGAGCTAACGAATGTTCTAGAAACAGAAATTAGATAGAAGGTTAAATAGTGGGGTCCCTTTCGCTGTTTCACTTCCTAAATATATTGAAATCTTCTTCTCTGGAAAAGTTGAAATGCCCAAGGAAAATATCTACAAAGCTAGCTTCTGGGCAGAAGTCCAACTAAACATCTTGGTTCCTCACTCAGTCTCCCTTAGTGCAGCCCACCCGTGAACAAACTCTCCCCTCAGGACAGAGATTATAACCAGCTTTTTGGTACCAATAGCAAAAAGAAAAGAACTCTGAGGAGAAAGCTCTATTTTTACACGATTGTTTCCAAACCATTCTTCTTTCCTCCTCCCTGAAGACTTTTATTTTTGAATATTATCTCATTAATATGTGTCTTCATCATCATTGCTATTATCTATGAGCCCCTGATCTTCTTTCTTTTTTTAAGATATGTTTTATTGATTTTTCACAGAGACGAAGGGAAAGGAATAGAAAGCCAGAAACATGGATGAGAGAGAGACATTGATCAGCCGCCTCCTGCATACCTCCTACTGGGGATGTGCCCACAACCAATGTACATGACCTTGACCAGAATCAAACCTGGGACCTTTCAGTCCCCAGGCCAACACTCTATCTACTGAGCCAAACCGGTTTCGGCTTCTTTCTTTCTTGATGATTATATTTTTGCTCACTGTCACTCTCACATTACTCCTGTCTTTCTTCCTATTGATTTCAAGACACAGCCAGATAATAATTCCAACACCTTGACCTCTGACTTTCTGAGACTTCTTTCTGTCCTTCCATAGTCCTGCCCTTCATCCTTCTTTAACGCTAGTGGTCATAGCCCAGGACAGCATTGCCAATAACTGCAAACTCTTCATAATGTCAGTCACACACACACTTCTCATCACTGACCACTACTGCCTATAATTCCATCTGATGCATCATCTAACACTTCAGCTTCTCCAACCTGATCAGGTCTTCCAATTCACTGATACTTTCTCATTTTCATTCTTTGACATTCTCTCTCTCTCTTCCCTTTACTCACCTTGTATTATATGGCCAATCATTATAATCATTCTCTTGCATATAAGCTTTCTGCTCCCTTGCAGAAATCTTGCCTGTTAAATCTCAACCACAACTATATCAAACTTTCTGTCTACACCAGTCGTTCTCAACCTTCCTAATGCCGCAACCCTTTAATACAGTTCTTTATGTTGTGGTGATCCCCAACCATAAAATTATTTTTGTGGCTACTTCATAGCTGTAATTTGCTACTGTTATGAATCTTAATGTAAATATCTGTTTTCTGATGGTCTTAGGAGACCCTGCTAGCTGTTCTCGACCCACAGGTTGAGAACTGCTGGTCTACACTGTGCTTATAAATGTAGCTGGAGATAAACTCACAACTAGTGTTCTCATTTTAAATCAGAACCCAAAGCTTCAGCATACCCTGAACCCTGGTCAGTACTCACGCTATAGAACTCCAGTACAGTTCATTTATCCTCCCACTTTCCTGGAAACCATTTCACAACTTCCCTGCCTGACTAATTTCTAACATTTCCACCCTCATCTTCATTCTCAGATGGTCACGTCACCTTCCCTTCGAAGACTGAAGCAACCAGCAGAAAAGTCTTACTGATGACCATCTCTACATTCTTCCAACATCCTACGTGCGGTGGTTTTAACCCCTGTGGCTAACCCATTCAAAACATTTATGAAACATCTCCTCAGCAAAGCATAAAGTTATAAACATGGTACAAACAAGAACAGGCATGGTTCATGCCTCCATAGAGCTCAGTGTCCTTGTTGAGTCAACAGTCTTCGGAGAAGGTGGGATTCAGTCATCTTTCCATCAGATGAAACATAACTTCATTATCTCTCCCCTGTCATTTACTCAAGTTTCCAATGAACACACTCCCTTTTTAGCTCTTATTCACCTGACACCAGGGAGGATAATTAAATGGAGCATGATTATTCAAATTAGAAAGTATCAAGTTCATCTTATTAAAAAGAAAAAAAGCGTGGTGTTGTGAAAAACCTGCCAATGATTCGGATTGCTGCTTGAGAGAACAGTGCCTACTCTCAAGGGCTGTCTGGGCCCACAGTGATGGCAGAGTGCCATCTGCTGGAGGCCTCTTCTGGCTCAAGACGTGATTTATTTGAAAAGAGGCTTCATGAGTTGTTTAATTGACAATTCTGCTGCCTGAGTCACTTCTGATTTCAAAGTGCCTCGGGCATCTGACCTTGTCCAAATCAGCAAAAAGATTCCATCTGAGAGAAGCAGCCCAATGTCTAGAAATAAATGATAGGAACAATTTAGAGAGCGGGAGGGAACTTTAGAGGGATTTGGGGCCAAAATGGCCATCTTACAGATGACAAAACGGAAGTCCAGATATTTCTTATGATTTCAAAGTTAATATTATGAGCATAAGATAGAGCTGGATCTAGAATTCTTTACCAAAACTCTTTAATTTTGTGCTACATTTAGATTTTATTGCTTATTTTCCATAGTCAGCTCACAGATTATCAGGTTTATATTATATTTTACTAGAGGCCCGATGCATGAAATTTGTGCATGGGTACAGTCCTAGGCCTGGCCTGCAATTAGGGCCATCCTCCCCAGCTGCCCAAAGCTGGCCCTGCCCACCTGCACTCCTCAGCCCCCATTTCCCATTCACCATCAGGTGATCAGTGCCTGATGGCCGGGGGAAGAGACAGAGAGGTCAGCTGGAACCATCCTTTGATGGGGCCAGTTGGTCAGCCCCAGTGCGCATCATAGTAACTGGATGTTCTGGTCGTTCTGGTTGCTCGGCTTTTATATATGTAGATTATATTATACTAGAGGCTCGGTGCACAGGTAGGATCCCTAGGTCTGGCTTGTGATCAGGGCCAATCAGTGAGGTGACCGGCAGTGACCAGTGGGGTGATCGGGGCCCCGCTCCCACCCATCTTGGCTTGGCACCACCAGCTCATCTGCTCCACCATCCCACTGCGATCCCACTTTTAATGGGGCCCAGTGCTGCGTCACCAAAGTTCAGCACTGTCCCCTGGTTGTCAGTGCACATCTAACTCCCAGTTGGTCAAATTCCCACCCTTGGGGACAATTTGCATATTAGCCTTTTATTATATAGAGTTTTATTTATATTTATATTTATATTACATAGTGAACTTTTTCTGGATGGAGATGAGAAGTGTTATAATCCAAATTCCTTTCTCATTTTACTGATGATAATTACCTAAGGACACATTCACTGATTTCAAATCCAGTCCTCTTTCTTCCACTCAAATGTGGGATTTAAGGATCATCTCTAACATAAAGATCACTGGTTAGCAATGAAACTAAACAAAGAAAATATGAGCCGATGATTAAATTGCATACCTTGACTTTCTGACCACTTATAATAGCATTCTTTTTAGTTTTAAAGTAACAAATTATTATTGTACGTAGGGGCTATGTTATCTCATATAAACCAGTATATTATAGGTTCAGATTTCCATTAATTCCTGGAAAAATTGCCTCTTGCTATTGCCAAAACCATGTTATAGTAGCAGGAAGTGACAAATAGGTGTTTCTGTATTTTATTGTTTAAAGACCAAGCCAATGAGATGGGTAAACATGGAAATTTGGAAATACGCAATCACATGTTTCTCTGTCTTACTAGACCGTATTGGTAAATAGGCTAGTGGAAACACAATCAGATGCTAATTGAAGCTATAAATCCCATGAGGCAATAAACATTAGAGAAGGAAAATAGAAGGAGTAATAAACCATATTTTCAAGTAATGATTTTTCCAGTCAATAAGTTGTAAAACATACATTCTTTTAAAAAATATTTATGGTGTTGAGAGAGAGAGAGAGAGAGAGAGAGAGAGAGAGAGAGAGAGGTGCTATTCCACTTATTTATACATTCATTGGTTGATTCCTGTATGTGCCCTGACCAGGGGTTGAATCTGGAACCTTGACATATTGAGATGTCGCTCTAATCAACTGAACTACCTGGCCAGAGCAAACATGTATTCTTATTACATTATAACATACTAATTTACTTTTAAAATCCAGTAATATCCATTTAATTACTTCCCACCTGCTTTTTGAGTTCCTATCACATGCTGAGCACCTGCCAGCAATGCTAGGTGCTGCCATTCCATGCAAGAAAGTGTTCAAGAAACTCACTGTGTTAAGAAAAAGCTCACAGCACTCTGCTGACCACAGGAAATCTTGTGATGTTTTAAGATTATGAAAATAAAGCTCCCTTCATAAGTAAGAGTCTTCTCCTGCCTTTTCTTTTTTATATTTCTATTTTACTGAATAACATCCTTCTTAAAAGGGGGCCAGCCCTTGACCTCCAGCAAAAGGAATACAAGGGAATTTTTCATTCCTAACTTACTTTTCTTCAACATTTGCTTTTGTTTTCTCCAGCTATTGTTTATTTTACAATATCATTGATTTATATAGATTGCTTTCTTTAGATAATCTTAGAGATAATTACACTAATATTTAGCTTTTCTCCTATTAGATGGCTTTTTTATATCCATAATATTTTTCTAGAGTCAATGTGGTTGGTGCACTGTAACTTATTTTACTCATTAACTATAGGCTCCATGAATATTTCATTGTGCCAGTTCTATAAATCTATCCAACACGAGGTGTTGTCCTTAACCAGTATTTTAGAGTCTACTAAAATTTAAATTATTTCTTTAAGTGGGTCTTCATAATGTCACGTGTTAACTACTCCACTGAACATGTTGCAGGCGTAAGTAAAACTGATGAAGGAGGAGAGGTGAAATCAGCATCGAAGAGTAAAATAAACAGTCATACTAAATACACACAACACCTTTTTCAAGACCATGAAATATCAACGTAATCATTTCCCAAGTAGATTTTTATATTTTGCTTTTATGGCTGAGTCACTTTGCAATTCTAATAGGATGGCTCTTGACTGGTAATGGAGATTAATATTCAAATCTGATACTTAAATCCCAAGTGACAAGATGACTAAAAGTCACAGTGGCTGCAAGTAAATCAGTCAGTTAATGCCACAAAAGACAGCGTTCAGATTTTGGCATTGTAATTTGTGAAGCAGACTGCTTACACTTCCTCTAAAAGCTAAAATACTATTAAACCGATCTCTTAAAAAAGTGACTCTTTAGATTATCTACAGAGGATTCTTCAATAGAAGAGGCAGTGTAATATAATAGTTAACGTGATTTTGGGTGGAACTTTCTAGATTGGGGTCAAAGCTCTTATAATTTCTAACTGTGACCTAAATTATGCTGCACCTCACTTTTCCATTAGTGAAATTTCAATAGTAATAGTTCATACTTCATGGTGTTCTTATGAAGATTATATGTTATTTCACAGAAATCACTTGCTCTAATTTTTAGCATATGCTGATCACTATAATACAGCAAGCTAAGTTTGTTTTTTAAAAATATATTTTATTGAATTTTTACAGAGAGGAAGTGAGAGGGATAGAGAGTTAGAAACATCGATGAGAGAGAGACATCAACCAGCTGCCTCCTGCACGCCCCGCCACTGGGGATGTGCCTGCAACCAAGATACATGGCCTTGACAGGAATCGAACCCCAAACCCCTCAGTCTGCAGGCCGACGCTCTATCCACTGAGCCAAACCAGTTTCAGCCCAAGCTAAGTTATTAACAGCAAAATACCCAAGAAATTAAATTTTCTTCAGCCTCAAAATTTTGCAGTAATATGGACTTTACTAGCAATAAATGTTTTAATAATTAATATACTTTTAAAAACAACAAGCAAAAAACAAAAAAGTAAACCTCAGGGTTATTAAAATCAAACACTCTGAATATTCCCTGACTGTGTGAGAGTAAGTCATTTAAAGTGCCTTACTAAAATGGGCCAAAAATACTCATCCTCGAGAAAGCGATGCTCTAATGATAAAAGTGGGTGGTAAATATAAAAATGTTAGAAAATTCGTTCAAATGTATATAATATGCAAATGTTGTTATTAAGGCTATACATGCATTATTGCCTTGAGAAAAATTTCCTCGTTCAAATAATAGGAGAGCCCTCATTTAAGACATTACTGCTGATGCCATTTAAATCTCTTGCCGTTGAAGACAGTGAATTGACTCTATTTTCACTCTCTTTCCCACCAAATTCAATTGAACGGACAATGAGATATTTATCAAGAAATACATTCAGCAGCATATGAGGAAGAAACGAAAGGCCATTAGCGATCCAGAGCTTATGACAAATGTCTGGAAGATACAGAGCAGATGGGATCGTAATGACAATATCATTTTGAGGGAGCAACAGGGAGCAGACACAGAGAAAGTCTAGATTCCCCCACAAAGACCCCTTTCCACTCCACTGGGCTGTGGAGAACCTCTAAACTCTGGACAAGAAGTCACTCAGGCTTGGAGTGAAAAACAGGAACAGACTCAGGATAAATCATCAGAGGATTAATAATAGAAATACAGTGGGACCTCGAGATACGAGTTTAATTCGTTCCATAACCTTGAGGCGTGGGAAACTGAGTCGCGGTAAACTGGTGGGTCGTGTGCAGCCGGCCGATCCGTGCAATGACTCCTATCTCAAATGTTGCTTGTATTTCAAAGCAAAAATAGCTCGTATCTCAAAACTCTCGTATGTTAGGGCACTCGTATCTCGAGGTACCACTGTACTGCCAGCATCTCTGCCCTCCCTACCCGAAACATGCAGCTGACTCAGTTTTGCCCAAGTTAAACTGGAAAAGTAGTCGCAAAAGCAAGTTTCTCAAATGATGGTCTGTTAGTGACCTGTATCAGAGTGGCAGGTGGATTTCTCAGTAACACCCCCTTTCTAAGGGCAGTCAGTGGTTAAGGACCCACTATTTCCGATCTACGAGGCCCTCTCTCTTTGCTTTGATTTGGAACAGGGTCACCCAGATCTACAGCTCCTTGGACAGCCAGCCCATGGTCCATGCCACTGTGCTGTGAATCAGCTTTCCTCTCTGCTCAGTGCGGCCTTGCCCACGTTCTCCCCGCTGTATTTCTCCAGAACCTTCTCCAGAGTCTGTCTGCACATGACTTCCCTTCTCCCAGCCTCTTCCCCAGGATCCCAATTCTCAGACTGGCCATGTTCTTTATGGTTCAGCCGTCCTCCCCTCACCTACCCAGAGTTCACCAGCCAGCCAGCCTTCCGAGGCAGGAGGGTTACTGGGGAAACAGCGGGCGGGCTTACATAACAGAGCACCGCCAGCCCACACCTCCCACATCCAGCAAGCAAGAGCATCCTTCCTGAGGGGGACTGATCTCAGAGACTCCCCGACTTCTGAAGGAACCGGTTCTCAAAGAGAAGACAAATGAATCAATAGGATAATTATTCCTCGAGGAGAGAGAGCTAATTGGGCAAAAGGAAGAGAAGGCTAAACAGTCTTAATTGGTATTCTTGATCTCACGGTGATCTGTGTTTTAATCAGCCTTTCCCGTGATTACCACTGAGACTAAACAACTCTTAGCTTCTAATAGGCCATTTGTGTGTCCTCGGCTGCGACTCTCTTGCATGTATTGTTTTGCAATGTGTTGGCTGTGCTACGCATACCTAATTACCCTGGAGAAAAAGGTTTTGCTGGTTTTTTCTTAACTTTAGTGCTCACTTGATTGCCCCCTTCCTTTCTCTCTCTTTTTTCCCTGAATTTCGAACCAATGACCCTCCAAACCCAAGACGATATTCTTCTCTTAAGGACTGTGTTCTTCATTTTATCATAATACGGAGTAATTTTGGGTGGGGAGAGTGGCTTTCTTATTGGATTCTCAATCAAAACCGGCTTTCCAATGGATGGAAATAATAATTGGAGGCTCTTTATGTAATTTTACTCAACCTCCCCCACTGGCTGTTCTAGTTGAGGTTCTTTGTATGTGAGCATTTTATAATGGATATCAGGGCATCTGCTAAGATGTTCTTCACTAGAAACAGCTCATCTGAGGTGTTTTAAAAAGAGAAAGAGAGAGGAGAGAGAGGCATTTGTGTAGAGTGTGTAGACTCTGGATTATCAGACAATTTAGAAGTAGTCATTGGAGTGCAAAGATTGCACAGTATTAAATATTTAGGTCTAGTCCCAAACTAGCTAATAAGAGAATCATTTCATATCTCTAGAAATGATGGTTCCCAATAATCTATCTCATCTTTATTTTTCATTCAGTATCAGCGGGGAGGCCATTTATATAATGAGATGATTAAGAGATCAATCTTGCCCTGGCCAGTTTGGCTCAGTGGGTAGAGCGTCGGCCTGCAGACTCAAGGATCCTAGGTTCAGTTCTGGTGAAGGGCATGTACCTTGGTTGTGGGAATATCCCCAGTGGGAGGTGTGCAGGAGGCAGCTGATCAATGTTTCTCTTTAATGATGTTTCTAACTCTCTATCCCTCTTCCTTCCTCTCTGTAAAAAAAAATCCATAAAATATATTTTAAAAAAAAGCGAGATCAGTCTCTGTAGGATGTCAGCCTGTGTTTGAATCCCAGCTGTGTGCTTTTAAGCACATCACTTATCTTCATGGAACCTCAGCTTCTTTGCCTGTGAAAGGGCATATCATTAATAAGACTTCAGGGAGTGGCTACTAGGATGTAGATTAAATTTAGGGGAATAATGCCCAGAACACAGTAATCACTCTGCGAGGGTATATTTTTTTTATTTTTTTTTAAATTGCTAGCAGATGGAGATAAATAGATGAATATTCAAGTAAACTTAAAAGCCATTTCAAATCATGTTTAAATTCAGTGTACAGTGGTACCTCAAGATACGAGTGCCCTAACATACAAGATTTTTGAGATACGAGCCGTCGAGTGAGCGATTTTTGCTTTGAAATATGAGCAACAGTTGAGATATGAGTCATCAAGCAGATCGGCCGGCTGCACACGACCCACCAGTTTACCACGACTCTAGCATCTCATCATTTCCCATGCCTCGAGGTTACGGAACGAATTAAACTTGTATCTCGAGGTACCACTGTATATTGAAGAGAGGTGATTGAAAATTAGTGTGGTAAATTCCAT
This sequence comes from Lasiurus borealis, assembly GCA_004026805.1. NCBI lineage: Eukaryota > Metazoa > Chordata > Mammalia > Chiroptera > Vespertilionidae > Lasiurus > Lasiurus borealis. The sequence goes on along the minus strand of PVJN01004042.1, from coordinate 35,954 downwards.
GGACACTTATTCTGGGACTATGGAAAAATTAGTAAGTCGGACACACCTGCTGAAAAAATACCTCTTACACTTGTGTGCGGTGTATGGGAATATGGGCCTTTTCCCAAACTCCAACTCCAACTCCCACCACCCCCCCTTCACCCTCCCGGGGATGTCATGGGAACCATAGGTAAGTGACCTGTGAGCCCTGGGGAGTCTGGCCAATGACCTGGCCAAGGGAGAAGCTGCCTCTGAACCTGAGCCTGAACGTGAATAACTGCAGAGAAGCAGCTGGCACGCTCCTTTCACACAGCCCCCACCCCGCCCCACCGAATGCCTCATCTTGCTGTGTTTCCTCTACTCTAGTGGTACCTCGAGATACGAGTTTAATTCGTTCCGTAACCTTGAGGCCTGGGAAACTATGAGACGCTCGAGTCGAGGTAAACGGGTGGGTCGTGTGCAGCCGGCCGATCCTCGTGATGACTCCTATCTCAAATGTTGCTCGTATTTCAAAGCAAAAATCGCTCGCTCGACAGCTCATATCTCAAAAATCTCGTATGTCAGGGCACTCGTATCTCGAGGTACCACTCTATGTAACTTCCTACTGAAAGTCTGGGGTGCCATAGATTTGATTAGCCAACCCATGCAGGTTGGGACCTGGCGGTAAACTTCACTGCTGGGCCCCCACACTTGCCTGTAAGCCATAATACACCCCATATTTCCCGGCCAGTCTTCCAGGTTATTTTCCTTGGAATCAACAAACAATACTCTGAAGTTTTCTCCAACCTCAGCTCTTTGCATAACAACTTAGAAACTGCACTGTCCCAATTAGTTTAGTTAAACATATTTAAATGTTTATTAATGGAATTCTCTCATTGAGCTGGGTAAGATCTTCATTGTCTAAGGCAGTGGTTCTCAACCTTCCTAATGCCGCGACCCTTTAAGACCGCTCCTCATGTTGTGGTGACCCCCAACCATAAAATTATTTCCGTTGCTACTTCATAACTGTAATTTTGCTACTGTTATGAATTGTCACATAAATATCTGATATGCAGGATGTATTTTCATTGTTACAAATGGAGCATAATTAAAGCATAGGGATTAATCACAAAAACAATATGTAATTGTATATTGTGAAATATTTATTTCTCATTACAAATAAATGAAATTTTGTCTTAAATCATGGTGTAGCATGGGTAACAGTCTTCATAGGACAACAGCAAACTACATGGCTACATTTTGCTACACCAAGGAGCAGTGTGTTGGTTCCTAAGACCATGGGAAATAGGTGTTTTCCAATAGTCTTAGGCAACCTCTGTGAAAGTGTCGTTCGACCCCCAAAGGGGTCACAACCCACAGGTTGAGAACCGCTGGTCTAAGGTCTACTATGGAATAGCCCAACAGAGCTAAATATGGTGTCCCTGTGTTTGCTATTCCATGATTTAAGCAAGTTCTAAATATAATTCTACGCTTCTTTTAGACTAGATTTGAAGGCAGGTCTAGATTTAAAGGTGTACTTTCAAAGATACTATTTTAAGTAGTGAAATCTACCCTTCTAAAGTCTTTGGTTCACTTGTTAGAAGTGATTGAAGGGCTACTTTGAGAATAATACCTATTATAATTCTATTATATTTGCTAAGTAAATATTCTGTTGGGTCCCTTTTATGGGAGAAAGTAGTTTAAACCAGTGTTTTTCTTTTTAAAATAAAACAATGCCTCTGGAAACCACTACCTTTGGGGACAGCCCTTTGATTTGATGCTTACGCCCTGTTTGCGGCACTTAATGTCGATGGAAGCTTTGATTTCCTTTGGTTTGTGGTTTGCCTGAAGCTTTTGTTTAGGGTTTTTGGTTTTCTGAATATTCTGTTGGTTTCTTTGCTGCTGTTCAGCTTTCTAAAATATCCTTTTTATTTGGATTATATTTAACTTTCTTTAGCCGCTCAAAAATTTCAGCACTCTATAAAAATGGCTATTTGAGACATTCCTTTTCACTCATTTTATATGAGATTTCGTTGAAGCAAAATTTAAGGATGGTAAACTAGCTGTTTCAGACATCTGTATTCATAAACATTTGAAAATAGAGGGAAAGCAATTTTTGAAACAAATCGGTCCTTATTATTCCCCTGTCTTCTCTCAACTTTTCAATAAGCCCTTCCCATCAGGCATTACCCTTGGAAACCAAAGTTCCTGAACTTCTACTCTTTGAGTGATTCCCCCTCCAATGTCTACCTGGAAGGCCACTTTGGCCACATTTCCTTCTCCACTCGTTATTCTCTCTTGAATCTTGTATCCAACTTTCCACTGACTGGTTAATGAAGGAAGAAAGAAATCTTTGTCAACTTTCAGTGCAAGGAACAGGCAAGGGAAGAAATAAATTCCTGAACATAAATCAACAATTTCTTTTAAATATATTTCTATTGATATCAGAGAGGAAGGAAGAGGAAGAGAGAGATAGAAACATCCATGATGAGAGAGAATCATGGACTGGCTGCCTCCTGCACATCACCTACTGGGGATCGAGCCCACAACCCCGCATGTGCCCTTGACCAGCATCAAACCCAGGACCCTCAGTCAGCAGGCCAACTGAGACAAAACAGCTAGGATAAAAATTTCTTGATTATAGGTATTGATATAGGAGAGAAGTTTTTAAGGAAAAAAAAAAGGTAGCCTTATTAATACCAGCTTAATTACATTGATAAAGCCTTGAATCAGTGGATAAACCAAGGAGTCTTTGCTGTGATGACAGACTGACCTCCAGGCAAATGAAACTGAAGGCATGGGACAAAGGGTGAAGGCAATGTTTGCTTTCCTGGACAATTTTGTATTCTGCAGTTTTTCTGTATTAGGGGGATAATATCTTTGCCTGTCACAAATGCCACATACTTCATTGTTCTTCCTTCTGTCTTCTCAACTCAGAGGAAATTCTTTTATTTTATTTTTATTTTTATTGACTTCAGAGAGGAAGGGAGAGGAAGAGAGAGGTAGAAACATCAATGCTGAGAGGGAATCACCGATTGGCTGCCTCCTGCACATTGGACTGAGCCCACAACCCAGGCATGTGCCCTGGACTGGAATCGAACCTGGGACCATCCCATCCACAGGCCAACGCTCTATCCACTGAGCCAAACCGGCGAGGGCCGGAGGTAATTCTTATCTTTGACACAGAATTTCACAATTTTGCCTGGGTTGTGTATTCTAGGGCTGAGGGTCCCAGTGCATTAAGAGGTCAGTGCAGAAGGATGGGTATGATGTTTTATGTATCACATTTAGTTATCATGTCAGCTCCTGCGGCCTGGCCTTGTGACAGATTGGCCAATGCATCTCCCCCCATCCCCCGCCCGCCTTGACTTTGGTTTGACATGTGGCCAACTGGAGGCTGTTGATAACGTCCCAAGAGTTACATGTGGGATTTAGAGGGAAACAAAGGCTCCATTGAAGCCTCTGGTTCAAAGTCAACACCAAAACGGTCATTCCAGACATTATTCTGACTGACTGTATCTGTGCGCTTTGATTTCTATTTATGTGACTTAGATATTAATCTCTCAGAAAACCCAGTAGGATGATTGTTAATAAGCAAACTCAATATTGGATGTTCCCGTGTTGATGACTCTCTCAGAAAATACCAAAAAAAAAAAAAAATCAACCTTTTATATATCTAAGACTATGCAGGTTGTTACATTTGAAAACGTTCCTTTATAATTGTATCAAAAAGCTTTGGTGTATATGTGCCAAATATTGTTGTTATTTTCTTCTAAGATCCTGTGGTATTTAAACCTATGCTTGGTTGCAGACTGCATTATATTTTGAGTCCAGAAATGTTTATTAGTATCTTTGGACTAAAAGCAACTCTGCCATCCGCATGCCGTTAGTTTCAGCTGGAGAAGGAAAGAGCATTTCCAGTAGATTTAAATTATACTCTTTGACTTTCAGTAAAATCTGTGGGAGTAATTATGAGAACATAGTCTAATTATGCAAGCCACTGACTGCCTTTCCAAAACAGCAGCAAGATCATCATTTATTTTTGTGAAACACTGAGATGTAATTATAAAACAAACATGTACAAAGGGCATGTTTCTGAACAATAGCTCGGCAGCGGAGCGCAGAGGCAATGAGTAGAGTTTAAAAGTCCTGGTGATACTTTGATTCTCAGTTTGCTTCGTCTGGTTGTCTAAACTTATTATGGGATCAGGGGTATAAAGAAGGGTACTGATTGGCCCCTCCAAATGCAGTCCCAAAGTAGTTCTTTCAATTTGGTTATTTTCTCTTGTCAACTTGTCTCATGTTGATTTGATGATGGGAGCAGCCAAAAGAACCTAGAACAGTGGTTCTCAACCTTCCTAATGTCACGTCCCTTCAATGCAGTTCCTCATGTTGTGGTGACCCCCAACCATAAAATTATTTTCATTGCTACAGTTACGAAGTAGCAACAAAAATAATTTTATGGTTGGGGGTTACCACAACATGAGGAACTGCATTGAAGGGATGTGGCATTAGGAAGTTGAGAACCACTGACCTAGAAAGACAGACTAAAATGTCTTTCACCCCACAGTTGGCGCAGTTAGCAAGACACCTTACTGGCTGGACATTGCTCACCCCGAAGCTGCTGCAGTAGAAAGATCCTGGGATTTCTTTTTTTTTTTTTTAACATATTTTTATTTATTTTTTACAGAGAGGAAAGGAGAGGGATAGAGAGTTAGAAACATCGATGAGAGAGAGACATCGATCAGCTGCCTCTTGCACACCCCCTACTGGGGATGTGCCCGCAACCAAGGTACGTGCCCTTTCCCGGAATCAAACCTGGGACCTTTCAGTCTGCAGGCCGACGCTCTATCCACTGAGCTGAACCGGTCTCGGCAGATCTTGGGGTTTCTAAAGGAGCAGGCAAGGGGTAAGAATTCTTACCAAGCCAACTCCCAGATCTCTGCCTACAGAGTTCAGAGGCCGCAGAGTGGCATTTAGATGAGCAGGAGCCAATACTTGTGGGATAATTTCTTGGATTTGGACTCTCGGTTATTTGGTCTGAGTGCTCATGGGTCCTGTTAATCCTTTCCCTCTCAGCAATGGTAAAAACAGGGCCTCGCATAATACTTTCCACCAGCCAGAGAATGCCTACAGTAGGTGGCTATAGATCTGATCTTAGGGAACTAAAAGATGGGTGGGCTATTCTGTTCTAAAGGGGGAAACATGTGATTCCGAGTGTTTTGGAATGGCTGTTTCTAACTCTGGAAGTAATTATGAGAACATAGCCTCATATGAGAATTACATTTTCTTAAAAAATATATTTTATTGATTTTTTTACAGAGAGGAAGGGAGAGTGAGATAGAAAGTCAGAAACATCGATGAGAGAGAGAGACATCGATCAGCCGCCTCCTGCACGCCCCACAGTGGAGATGTGCCCGCAAGCAAGGTACATGCCCCCAACCGGAATTGAACCTGGGACCTTTCAGTCCACAAGCTGACGCTCTATCCACTGAGCCAAACTGGTCCCAGTGAGAATTGCATTTTTTTTTAACTCTCCTCTTATAGATGCCTCTGGAGCCCATAATTAAGCCATGAAAAGCCTTATTGGATTACATCGCTATTGCAATTCAGAGATCTTCCCATCAATGCTATATTGAAAAATTTTCTAGATGGGAAAATTTTCTAGATTGGAAAATTTTTAAAAGACTCTCATCATAATTGCTGTTTTATTGATATGGGAAGACAAACATTTTGAAAGTGAGCAGAGAAATACAATGTCCTTAAGAATGCCCTTTGAAAATTGAGATAAATAAAATGGACATTTATGAAGTTAAACCAGTATCTGAATAAAACACTACCAAAGGCTTGGTGGTCCAAAGCAACCCCCTATTAATCCTCTAATATTAAAGGGCCCCCCAAAAGTCTAGTCTACTTATCCTGTATTGGAGAAATTTAAAAGCCAGAAGGTAGAGATTACAATGAAAAACCTGATTTACAATGGCTTACGACAGTGTTAGGCGGGTCAATCAAATTACAAATTCACAAAAGGGTCGGGGTTTCTTGGGTTGACCCTTCATTGGAGACCCAAAGTCTTTATACACAAGAGTGGATAGAATAGAAGGGGCTAGAAAGAGAAGTTTCCAGAACTCTTTAATATGGCAATCCCATGAACTGTGGCACTACAACCTATTGGTGAAGCCCTGACTCAGACTAAAAGAATACAGAAATGTAAGGATTGATGATCTGAACATTGGAATGCTTAAACAAGCTTCATGTAAAGGAGTGATGTCAACATTTCTTGAATGTTTTATGGGAATTAATAGTTTTCCTGGCCAGGAATACTTCCCCTACCCACTAATATAAAGCCAAAACTTGTTGATAAAATCCTAATAGAGGCTATAGTTAAGAATGTAAGAGCAATGTCAATACATTATAATCTTATCCATAGTCCAAACATTAACAATTGTCAATCAGTAGGTTATAAAATCCTAAGGAAGCTCTTGAGGCTTTTATTTAGGTTCTGCCAGGTTATGACAATCATGTTTATATTTAAAGTATTGTGGTCCTTTTTCTTAGAACTTTGGGCAAATGGTGTTCAGTCTTCAAAAATCTAAACTGCGTTTTCTCTTCCCACAGACATAAATTTTCATAATTGGTATAAAGATGCTAAAAATATAAACTGAAAGAGTTAGTCTCTGCTTTGACCTTTGGGAGAATTTAGTAATTTCACAAAGGGTCTCAGGGAATTTCCATGCTATCAGAAGACGGACAACTTGGTGTGTTGGTAGGAACTTGGAGTTGCTCATAGACTGCCTGTCTGCTTGATAGTGATGTATGTACTTCTATGACTCTGTGAAGTTATCGTATGCAGTTGCTATTGTATTATTTGCCTACAGTAAACAGATGCATATGTCTTGAGTAAGACAGTGTGCACTTTTTATTTTGTTAACCAATTATCTTTGTTCTTTTTTTTAAAATATATTTTATTGATTTTTTTACAGAGAGGAAGGGAGAGGGATAGAAAGTCAGAAACATCGATGAGAGAGAGACATCGATCAGCTGCCTCCTGCACGCCCCCCACTGGGGATGTGCCCACAACCAAGATACATGCCCTTGACTATCTTTGTTCTTATGACATCTATGGGAGGAAAAAACGATCAATGGGTATAGATGGAAGAGAAAGAAAAATTAATGTAAAACAGAAACCATTGGAGGGGTTTTGAGAGATGAGGGCACAAAAGTTATCAACATAAATGAATGAATAGATAGCCAAAGAAAAGATATAGAGTTTGCAATGTATAGTAGCACTTTAAAAGCAAATATATTTGGAATGAAAAAAAAATAAATTTTCATGTAATTACTAAATAAGATTGGTTCCACTAAACACTGCTCTTCTTGTCAAAACAAGAACCATACCTGCTCACGCATTCACAACAGATGTCTGAGAAATACACCCTCACATAAAAGAACTATCGATTTATGTTATTTTTCCCAGGACACTCATATTACACAGGGGGCGCGTAATCACATTATGGATTTGTTTGGGGGAGACTCAGTCATTCACCTGGTGCTCTCTAACATCTGCCTCGCAAAGAAAATGAAAGCATTGCCAGAAAAATCAGACATGTCAGAGATGGCGCATGCAGGGATTGAGCGTGATAACATGACTCAGTCTTATTTTAAGCAAGTCTACTTTACGTATGAATGCAGTGCGAAATTACTCCCATGATTGATACGGCTTATCTCAATGTCTGTGAGTCATTGGACCCAGGATGGAAGGGGCAGAACCTTGGACTTGATCGCGTTCTTCAGCTGAGGCTATTCCCAAAGCAATGTTGAGCTGAGGGTTGTCTGTCCTTGGGACGCCCAGTGGTTAGCTGCCTTCAGGATACCACTATTCTCTGCACCCAACTGTTTTACTTAATGTTTCTAATGTTTTTGTCTATACTTATCTCCTCTACCATTCTTTTTGTTTTTCCAGGATGTATTCCTTTAAAAAATATCCTATTAAATCTAACTTTCAAGGGCTGTGAGCAGTAAACAGAAATTAAGAAATGCTTCCAGCCAAGACGGGTTTGGCTCAGTGGATAGAGCATCAGCCTGCGGACTGAAAGGTCCCAGGTTCGATTCCGGTTGGGGACATATACCTTGCTTGCGGGCACATCTCCAGTGTGGGGCGTGCAGGAGGGGGCAGATCGATGTCTCTCTCTCATCGATGTTTCTGACTTTCTATCCCTCCCCCTTCCTCTCTGTAAAAAATCAATAAAATATATATTAAAAAAAAAAGAAATGCTTCCAACCTACTGTATTCACCCTTAACCTGAAGTAGCACTTGTGGGGGCAGCATGAAACACCATGCTCCTCCTTATAACACGTGTGGCCCCAGCTTTTATTCCACTCCTTCTGGATCTAGATGCCTGTCTGGAAGGTCTTTCTAGAATCTGCTTCACCTTGGCACACCAGCAGGAGACGACCTGCACTGAGTGGAATCCTAGTGTTTTATACTTTCTAGTTTCTAAGGTTTCCAGCGACAGGAAATTGCTACCGTGACCCAGCAAACTGTCACTCTGAAACAGGGGGAATGAGGCAGACCATGAGGTAATTCCCTAGCAACGCTTCCCTCCTGAAGGCTGTGACCACCTGCCACACACACACACACACACACACACACACACCACACACCACACACCCTTTTTAGAGAGAGGAATGCATTCAGAGTGACAGCCGCAGAGAAACGCTGTTCTGCTCCTCAATTGCATTCTGTCTGTATAGCTATTCTAGTAGCCTGGGGAAATATTTATGTCCATATTAAATTTTAAAATGAGAAAGCCCCAGGAATCACCACACTAATATTTCAGAAAGCAGGTCCCTGCCATTGTAAATTGTCTCTAAAGTAATACAGTCAGTCGGAGCCACGTGATTTAGAGCTTGGCCGAAAGCCTATTCGGAGAAAATTCCACTTAAATGTCAGCTGCCGTGTATGCTTGTAACATCCAGGCAGTTCTTGTCCTGATGGCAGTCCCCTCCTGTGGGCCTTCCCTGCAGGTGACAGCTCTTATCCAGTCCCCAGTCTAGTTTGGCACGCGGTTCTGTCCCACTGACAAACGCAGTGGGGGTGATTCCCCCCCAGAAATTTTTTTTTGTCAGTCAAGAGACCATGAAGAAACGCTGTTAAATGTTCATAGAAGTCCTGAAAGATCGTGATAGACTAGATGGGCGAATTGGAGTTCATTGTAGAATGAAGCTACTTCATTTCCTCTCTGAAGGGAGAGAACAAATGATAATGAAATGTGTCATTTAAAAATGAAGTGTTACAAGAGTTCAATCCCCTTTATTCCGAAACAGAGGTCATTCATGTTAGTAAATTGGCTCTTTAACAAGTCCCCGTTACCAGGTGAATAAACTGAAACCAATGGAGGGGAAGACAGGAGCCCGAAGTCACGCAAAAGGGATGGAGCTGGGACGAGAGCCCCAGTATTGTGGCCTCCAGAACTGGATTATTTCCAATAATAATTGCGAGGTCAGTGTCTGAGTGTTCACTTGTAATGTTAGGTGGGAAGATTGATCGCATTTTCCTCACAGTCCTTGTATTCCTCCAACATTTTCCTAGGGTTTTTTGAGTATTTTTTGTTGTTGTTGTTTATTTTTGCAATGTCTATTATACTGACTTATCCCTGGTCAGTTTTCACAAATGATGAATTGAGTTGCCCCGTTTGCCTCCATTGCTAATATGATAGCCCATCTAGTCTATCACGATCTTTCAGGACTTCTATGAACATTTTTTGCTCATTAGCTTATGTTCATCATCTACACTAATAAAAGAGAAACATGCAAATTAACCTTACCTCCACTACACCAACAAGCCATGCCCACCAGACAATCAGGAGCAAGTATGCAAATTAAACCAACCAAGATGGTGGCAGCCACAGAGCTGGAGTGAGCAGGAGGCTTGGGTTGCCCTGGCGATGGAGGAAGCCAAGCTTCCTGTCAGTACTGACTGGCCCTGACCTCCACTCAAGGCTACAAAGTTTCAATTATAGAAGATAAATAAATCTCAGGTACTTGCTTCCAACTGACCCTGGCCTCTGCTCAAGGAGGCACTGAAAAAAAGAAAGAAAGAAAAAAAGGAGGAGCTGGGAGCTTGGGTTTCCGGGATGAGGGGGTGGGGGAGTGTTCAGGCCAGGATGAGACTGCAGTTGTGGGTGATCAGGTTGGTGGGGGGCGGGGCTGTTGGGGATAAGCAGATCAGCAGAGGGTCCAGTTGAGGGTAAGCAGGCCATCATTGGGGTCAGATGGAGGTGATCAGGACAGAAAGGGGAGGCAATTTGGAGAGAGCACGCTAGCAGGAGGCCAGCTAAGGGTGAGAGGGCCACTGAGGAGGGAAGGTGGGGGTGAGCAGGCCAGCAGGAGGGGCAGTTGGATGTGAGCAGGCCATCAGGGGGGCAATCAGGGATGATCAAGCTAGTGGAGGAGCAGTTGGGGGTGAGCAATTGCCTCTCCCCCCCCCCTGCCCCGGCAGGCAGAGTGGTTAGGGGCAATCAGGCAGGCAGGCAGGCAGATGAGTGGCTGGAGTCAGCAGTCCCAGATTGTGAGAAGGATGTCTGACTAGCAGTTTAGGCCTGATCCTTGTAAACCGGCAATAGAACAACCTTCGAAGGTTCCCAGATTGGAGAGGGTGCAGTCTGGGCTAAGGAACACCCCCCTCCCCTTCCCCCTGTGCACAAATTTCATGCACTGGGCCACCAGTCTGTTAATAATGCAACATGTGACTCCTGTCTTTCAGCACCTTATAGCACCGTTTGAGTCTCCCAATTACATGAGTTTGTGGTGCAGAATGTTGTATATGACTTTCAGAACCCTTTTCTTTTATTCAACTACATCTACCTCAAGTAAGAATAATGTTTTATAATACAATTGATATGAATTATTTGATTGATTTCTTTCTTTATGTCTAAACTGCAAACTCTATGAAGGCAGGTCTATATCAACTTATATAACTTCTGTATTTCAGGGACTGACAGTAAGTTCTGTCTCCCCAAATTCTGTGAGAATTGGTTTCACTGATCAGGAGAGGATGAACCCTAAGAAATGTACTATGAATTAATGTCGCTGCATTTTTTTGCTAACTGCTCAAATTATGCGGTCTTGGGTTGGAGTAAGCAGGAAAAGGCAGAAACAAAGTCTGCGATTTTGCAAGTCCTTCATTTCTCTATACCTATATTAAAAACAGTAACAGTCGCAACATGATTGTTTTAGTATGACCTGTGTCAGGAATTGTGATGGTTCTTTTGCATATTTTATTTGAATATTTTATTTGAATATGCAAAAGAACTATCACAATTTAATTCAACAATGACCACTGAGTTTAGTAATTTACTAATGACATGATTTCCCTGAGTCCTCACCACTAAAAAGTGCAGGGTTAGGATTCAGAGCATGGCCTGTCTCATACTAAAGTCTAAGTGTCTCACCATCTCCCTCCACATTTTGAAACAATGTCTATTTTGTTATTACTTAAAATATTCTTACTTTAAGACATAAAAATATTCGTGACACATAACCAGTAAATTCAGTAGTAGAAGTGGTATATATTCTGCTAGTGTATATAAAGCAAACATTTTCCTTCTCAATGTTCTATTTTTTAATTTTTCTTAACTCCTGGAGACCATGATAAGGCTCAGCATAGAAAAATAAGGTTCAGTATATAAGTTCACTTGCAAGTTTCTTCATATCTTGACCTTATAGATCACTCTCTACAAAAGTTTTTCCTCAAAGGAGCCTGAGGATTTATGAACTAATCTTTCAATATTTCTACTACAAAGCTCTATTGCACAACTAAATAAAAGAGTGAACTTTTATTTTGACAATGCTTTTATCACCACTCAAAAGAAATACCTTCAGAGAGAAAATGCATCGCATTTGTATAGATTACAGATACTTAATGTGTTTGGCCAAAGTCTGTTCTGCAAAGAGATGAAAAAATAAAGAATAAAAATAGTTATAAGAGTATACACTGAGTGGCCAGATTATTATGATCTTTGAACGCATAATAATCTGGCCACTCGGCATTCTTCTCTTGAGCACCTCGTTTATTTGATATCAAAGATACTATAAATCGTGCACCTGATCAGTTTTTCCCTTTTCACTGGCTGATAGAAAGTTCAGGGCAAATAGGTGGCTGATTTACAGCAAAAGTCTAGAATATTTTTGGTAGCCATTTGAGATATAAATACACTGAGTGGCCAGGTTATTATGTTTTCAGAGATCATCACAATCTGGCCACTCAGTGTATATTCTCCCATTAAAGTTTTGGCCTCTGAGTTTGAATGTGTACATATATGTAATTGAAATTACTCAATCATTTTTTTTCAGTCATTGATTCAACATGTGGTAGAACATGTTGTTCGCTAGATGTTAGACACTCCCCAAGGTTATGGGTGAATAACATACAGAGTCCCTGCCCTCATGAAGTTTTTGTTCAATTAGGAGAGTTAAACAACAAAAACATGTATACATAAACACACCTAGATTGCGATTCAAACCCTAAAAATGAGTGTGTGTGATAAAGCATGCTAGCGAGAACCCATGTGATTTGGGTTGAAAAAGAAACACAGTCTCAGGGGAGGAAGATTCAAACATGGAGATGCCATATTGGAAACCAGTCAGGGGGAAATTCTGGAGAAAATGGCATCTGGGGATGACCGGAAAAGCAAGTACAAATACAAATGACTTAGAGGGGAAAGTGTCACATTCTAGAAAGAGGGGGTGCGACTGGGCCCTGGTGAGGAAGGCACAGTGACAGATTGAGGTTCAGAAGCTGATGTGACTCAATAATGGAACGCCCAGTAGAGCATAAGAATGAGATTTTATTCAAGTGCACTGAGAAGCTACTGGTGTGTTTTAGGGAAACAAAGACGTGACCTGACATATTTTAACAAGGGACTCTTACAGGGAAGATAAAATGGAAGAGAAAGGGGAGGGAAGCACATGGGTAAGGAACAGAACTTTCTGTAGGAATATTGATGGATGGTGGCAATAGAGGATGGTGAAATTTGAATCAGGAGGAAAACAATGGACTAGATTTACAATTACAGAATTTTAGGCACACGATTAAATGGCATGTACATAGATGTTTCTAGTGCCTCGTAGCAAACATGGAATAGGCTGTTACCTATTTTTTAATAAACAAGATGCGATTTAATTACCACTTCGTTGTCTGAGTGTTAATCACCTTATTAATGGTTTAAGTAGTCTCTCTTTCTTTCTCTCTCTCTGCTCACACTTTAGCTCTGTGCCCTGAAGCATTTGACACCAGGGACTAAGAAGAAGTATGATTTTAATCATTCATGCTGGTGCTTTCTTCAGTGGGTAAATTGAAAACAATAATATGGCGCTAGTTGGTTTTTCTCAGTTGATAGAGCATCAGCCTGCAGACGGAAGGGTCCCGGGTTTGATGCCAGTCAAGGGCACATGCCTGGGTGTGGGATTGATCCCCAGGAGGGGGCGTGCAAAAGGCAGCCGATCAATGATTCTCTCTCATCACTGATGTTCCTATCTCTCTTTCCCTTTCCCTTCCTCTCTGAAATCAATAAAAAAAAAAACAGTAATATGTAGGCAATTAAAATGTGATTCGATTATTCAACCTATTTCTGATTTTCATATTTTAAAAAATAAAAAAACAACAAAAGGAAGAAGAGCATGAGCTAGCAGCAGTTTGCATTTCGACTGCAGTGGGAGGTACGGAGAAAATAAAGCAGTTTGTACTGGGGTCCTGGACATGGAACTTAAATGCACTGAAACCTTTCCTTTTTGCTTCTTATACTTTAGAACTAAAGAAAACTTGTTGCATCCAGTTGAATTTAACTTTTCTTTGGTTTTTCACTTTGACCTAACCAGGAATGTTCTAAAATAAAATGCAAAAATCAATGTTTTTATTTTTTCTCTAAAAACTGGCTTCCTTTCACAAATTTGATTTCTGTTGAGGATACTTAGTTATTATTTCCAGAAGCTGTTCGCATAGCGGATAGGTGCCGTCTTCAATCTCTGTGGTCCCACTGGCATGACAATGTGTGAAACCCAAGTAGAATGTGTGGCCGTAAAGTCAAAACACATTTGACTTTTGTATCAAAGAATGACATTCTCCACTTAAAAATGTTTGGTGCCTTTTACATGGACATCACTTAATGATAATGTGATAAAAAATATGCAAGACTGCTACTGTAACATTAAAAAAACTTACTAGGATATCATACCTTTTTTAATTATTTGCTTTATAATGTATTTTTAAGAATCTGAAATATAAAAAAATATATATAATAGCACCATAATTTATTGAACTGTGTAAAGAAAGCCTAGCTAGAAGAATCGAGGATGGCCGAGACTGGTTTGGCTCAGTGGATAGAGTGTCGGCCTGTGGACTGAAAGGTCCCAGGTTCGATTCTAGTCGGGGGCATGTACTTTGCTTGCAGGCACAACTCCAGTAGGGGGCATGCAGGAGGCGGTTGATCGATGTCTCTCTCTCATCGATGTTTCTGATTTTCTATCCCTCTCCCTTCTTCTCTGTAAAAAAATCAATAAAATATATATTTTTAAAAAAAGAATAGAAGATGGCTGCCTATGGGAAGGCAGACTGCAAGACAGTGTGTGAGTGAGAAAACAAAGGAAGAGTGTGTGGTCACATGGGGAGTGTTTGCTGGTGAGTGGAGGGACAGCTCTACTTCAGGAGATGGTGGGGGACTGCTGGATGGGGCTCCCCTGACTGGGCAGCCCCCACTGCTGCTGGGTTCTCTTCTGGAGCCACTGGCTGGGATGCAGAGACCGCATCATCTTGAAGGGGAGCGTGGATGCTGTCAGGAGAATATACAACTGTGTGCACCCACCGAACAGCTTCAAAGCCCAGAGCACCGGTCCCCAATTGGTGCAAACACGCGGATTCTGAGGATTCAGAGGAGCTCTACACTCCACCACGGAAAGGTCAGATTTTCCTGGGAGAAGGTGAGGTCTCTGGTCCCAGCAGGAGAGAGAAATGCATGCACTGCAGGAGCTGGAGGACTGGAGGCAGTCTGCACCTAGAAAAATCCGTGGCTGTGGGGGCTGGCATGATCTGTGAATGTGGAAGGGGGTCCTCAGAGCTGCTAACAGAAGGGAACTCTAACGCAAAAGCACAGCCTGAAATTTTTAAAAGTGTGACCGCTGCTTAGACCCCAGGGGAGAAAAGAGACTGCACAGATTTGTGCGCAGCCCCGGAGTTCGCACACTTACACTGGCTCTTTTTTTTTTCCTTTTTAAATCTTTGCTTCTGATTACTAAGCCCAATACATAGGATCACCCAACTGGGGAAACCCTAAGAGACCGCAGGGGAGAGTTGTTTTTCTGGAACCTGGGGATCAGAGTGGGGAATAACCATCAGAGAACCAGCTCTGGGGCAACCCACTCCCACAAACCGGTATTGAGTGCCACAGGGAAAGCAGGAACTAAGCACTGACTAGAGGGACCTATAGACCAGGAGGTCAATCCAGAAACACTGCCACCCAGGGGTTGAATCACAAATTGACTCTTGTGTAAACACAAATAAATACAAGAAATTCAGACACACAGCCTGCTTAAAAATCAGGACTGGCTTACAACACTGAGGATCAGTGAAACACAGGGGACTGCAATAGTGTCTTCACTAGGAAACAGGCGTGCCAAACAGAACAGTAGAGGAAGTGAATGACCTTCCCTACTGCACATTTTTATTTTTATTTTGTTTTGTTTTTTCATCTTTTACTTAAGAAACTAATTTTTTTCTTTTTTCCCCACTTGATTTTACCTCTTTAATCATTACATTTTCATTTTCAATCAGTATTATTGCTACTACTATTTTACCTTTTTTTTTAAAAAAAGGGTCATTTTATTTTCTCTTTATTTTACTTTGGGACCAGTGTTCTACATTCTATTTTCATCTTGCCTTTAGCATCATTTTATTCTTCTCAAGTTTACCTTTATGCCATCCCTCTCTTCCTAACTTTCCCCTTTTTGTTGTTCTGTTTCTCTTACCCTTTTCCTGCTTTAGGTTTTCCCTATTCTTTCTTTTTACCCCTTGTTAAAATTTCACCCTATTTATATATCTCTAATCCCCTTGCTGCAAGTCCATACACACCTCTCTCTTCTCTGTCTTCACTATCCAAAAAATCAATTAAATATATATTTTTTAAAAAGGGCAATGGGCCTAAATAGAATCTTTTCAAAAGAAGAAAGAAGGCCAAGAGATATGGAAACATGCTCAAAGTCACAAATTATCTGATAGATGCAAATCTAAATGACAATGCAGTACCATCTCACACCTGTCAGAATGGTAATCATCAACACTCAACAAACAACAAATGCTGGAGAGGTTGCGGAGAAAAAGGAACCCTCGTGCACTGCTGGTGGGAATGCAGACTGGTGCAGCCACTGTGGAGAACAGTAACGAGTTTCCTCAAGAAACTAAAAATGGATCACTATTTGACCCAGTGATCTCACTTCTAGGAATATATCCCAAGAAACTAGAAACACAAATCAGAAAGGATATATACACCCCTATGTTCATTGCTGCACAATTCACCAAAGCTAAGATTTGGAAACAGCCTAAGTGCCCATCAGCAGATGAATGGATTAGAAAATGATGATACATCTACACAATGGAATACTACGCTGCTATAAAAAAGAAAGAACTCTTACCATTTGCAGCAGTATGGATGGACCTGAAGAGCATTATATTAAGTGAATTAAGCCAGGCAATGAAAGAAAAATACCACATGATGTCACTCATTTATGGGAAATAAAGAACATTATAACCTGAGAAGCAAAAAGATAAATACAGAGGCAGTAAAGCACTGAACAGACTGTGAAATTACAGTGGGAAAGCAGGGGAGTTTGGGGCAAGGGGAAAATAGATCAACTAAAGGGCTTGCATGCATGCATGTAAGCACAACAAATGTACACAAGACACTGGCGGGCACGGTGGGATGAGGGAATGCAACAGGGGATAGAGGAGGCTGAATGAAGATCAATGCAGGGGGGAAAAAGGAGATATATGTATTACTACATGTAATACTTTAAACAAAAAAATATTATAAAATAAAAAACAAAAGGAATCCTATCTAATAAAGAGGGAATATGCTAATTGAACCTCACACAGTCACAAAGATGGAGGCACCCATAGCCAATAAGGAGGTAATATGCTAATTGACTGTCCTGCCCCCAAAGATGGCGGCACCCACAGACACAAGGTGGCAGCACCCAGCCCCCTCAGATGCTCCTGTCTTGATGTCCCCTAGTCCTTTCAGCTCCCCAGCCTTCCAGGGCTGGCCCGAGTCACAGGCAAGCCTCGGATGGCAGCTGCCCAGCTGCCCAGAGTCGTCCCAAGTCACAGGTAACCAGGGCGGCTGCGGCTTGTGCTGCCAGCAGTGGCAGCAGCAGAGGTGTGATGGGGGTGTTGCCTTCCCTGATTTTCAGGTCACCTCCTGCCCCTGAAGGCTCCCAGACTGTGAGAGGGGGCAGGCTGGGCTGAGGGACTCCCACTCCTGTGCATGAATATTCATGCACCAGGCCTCTAGTATATTATAATATCCTAGGTCTGAGTTATTAATTCAATAGAAAAAGTTTATTGTGCCTGTGTGGTTCTTTATGAGCTATCACCATTATCAGGTCATTATTTTTGATGTATCCCAATTACAAAGTCGTTTGCAGATAAATTTGTAATTTGCTATATGTAACTCTGAGCCACAATGAATTAAAAAAATAATGTTCTGGCCCTGGCCTATGGCTCAGTGGTTAAAGTATTGATCCAAACTGAAGGACTTCTGGCTTGATTCCTGGTTCAGGGCATATATCTGGGTTGCATGTTCAATCCCCAGCCTGGATTAGGATGCATTTAGGAGCCCATGAACCAATGTGTACAGTCTTTTCTGGAAGGGGTTTATTTTGCTGATGTTTTACTCTCCATAGGCTATTTCAATTCCAGTTATTTTTGGATGATCCTGCTCAGCTGCTTCCTCGCTGTGGCTTCTCAGCCAATTCCCCTGGCTTCTCATGTTCCTATAATTTGCATGTAATTTAAAGTTTGCGTTTCAAGTGTATAATTTTATGATGCATTGTGTGCCCACCACCCAAAGACAAATTGATTTATCCAACCCCATATGAACTGCATCCAGCACAGCCAGGGGTGAACCTGAGGAGGGGCGGTGAAGGATTAAAGGAGACAGACGAGAGAATACTGTTGGGGCCAGGTAGGACCATTGTGCCTGGATGAGGAAACAGTGACACAGCCTGTAAGCTGAAGCTTTATTTTATAGTGTGATCTCACAAAGCAAAACAAGAGGAGTAGGCAACGTGTTTAGAACATTCTTGAGAGTTTCAAATCTATTTTGTTACTCAAGCCTTATTTTGGCAGCACTTGCTGTCCCTCCTACAGCCTATTAGCTACTTACATATAAGGGAGGACTGTAAGGTCACGCTTAATTGTGCAAACTGGGACCTGTACCAGTATGTGGAAGGTTTGACCCTATAGCTGCTCCCTATACCCATACACTCAAATGAACTCAGTATGGATTAAAGACTCCTGAAAGAAAGCATAGGTAAAAAACGCAACGCTGGTTTTGGCAATGGCGTCTTTGAATGTGATACCAAACTGTTTCATTTTCACTTTGAAATTCCTCTTTAAGAACAAAGAATGTGTTTTAATTTCTATGTCTCTATGGGGCCATTTTGAAATCTTCTGTTTTTATTGTCTAGATGCATTGTGTGTGAAAGTCATAAAATGCAATTTGTGTTCAAAAAGTCTGTGGGAATTTCTCTTTCATTCAGTTTTATTGAATTTATATGTTTTTTTGTTCAGATTTTCTCTCTTTTCTGGTTTCTAGTTTTTGCTTTGAAGAAACAGCTAGTAACATAATTGTCCTCCTTGACATAGAAATGTAAAAAAAAAAAAAAAGCCAATAAAAAATTCAAGATGGACTCTCAGTGTATGGCAGACGAAAAATGGCAAAAGTGTATCTTTCATCTCCAACCCAAATTGAAAGGTGATAGAGCACTAGAAATTGCTCATGTCATAGATGGCTATAAATTGTGGCTCTCAAAAAAAGCCAACTTCAATGTCAGCTTTTTATGCTTTTAAAAAAATGAACTCTTAATAGTATTAAGTGACAAATCACTATAAGTCACTGCAAGGCCCAGAACTATAGAACCTCCAGCATGAGTGACAGATGTATTTTAGGTTTCTAACAGTATTTGACAGAAGTATGTTGGGGTGTGGTGTTTCAGGCAGCTTCTATGCTTACACAGATTTAATGAGGTTTTAAAAGGGCATATAAGACTGACATTCTGAGGGAGCATACATCAAAGACACAGTGATCCCTGAGGCCAACTCCTGTCACAGAGCATGGTGCACATGCATGAAAGGGGATCGTCCACGAATGAAACTGGGCTGCTTTATTCGGGTAAATTAAAGGCAGGTTCCAAGGCTAATACTACATCCAAAGGACTCAAATTTTGCCTTCCTATCCCATTCTCCTTCTCCTTAAAAAATGTAAAGATAGCTTCACATTCATTTCTATTTTTTAAAAATATTTTTTATTGATTTTTTACAGAGAGGAAGGGAGAGAGATACAGAGTTAGAAACATCGATGAGAGAGAAACACCAATCAGCTGCCTCATGCACACCCCCTACTGGGGATGTGCCTGCAACTGAGGTACATGCCCTTGACCGGAATCAAACCTGGGAACTTTCAGTCCACAGGCTGACGCTCTATCCACTGAGCCAAACTGGTTTCGAACACATTCCTTTCTTGTGTCACTTTGTGATAGCTTGCTTTACATGAAGAGACTTGTGTCTGTATCAGTCTTAGCAGGATTCTCAGCACCATCTGTGCACAACTAGGTGTCTGGTTGCTTCTGTTACTGTCTTTTCTTGTTTAAAAAATACATTTTGTTGATTTCAGCGAGTAAAGGAGAGAGAGAGAATCATGATGAGAGAGAATTATTGATCTGCTGCCTCCTGTATGCCCCACACTAGGGATCGAGCCTCAAATCTGAGCATGTGCCCTGACCTGAAATCGAACTGCAACCTCCTAGCTCATAGGTTGACATTCAACTACTGAGCAACACCAGCTGGACTTTTACTGTCTTTTCAAACCCCAAGAATCATTATTATTACCTGTTAATTTTGGGGGCTTCATGAAGAAAATGAAAGGGACTGTTATTATATAACATTCTTCTCATTTATCTCCTTGCCAACAATCTTGCCAGTTGAAATCATTCTTCACTGTGACACGTTCATGACTGTGACACATTCATGATTAGGGATTTCATTGTGTCATCCATTTCTTGTCAGACACTAACAGACAGAAATACCTCTGTTGACTGTCATCATAAGCTCAAATGATCACTCATTTCTTTGGTGGCCAACTACTTTCATGATCTGATTTCAACATAACTATTTCTAGTGGAATATCCTTTCCCTTCTCACATCCCTCTCTCCTCTACTTTCGTGACTTTGGGTGTCTGACCTTCCTTAATGTATAGAGGACTTGCTGTGAAGCTATGCCATTTTATTTGTTTGAAATTTCTTCCCTTAATTATCTTTTGACTTGGAAAACTCCTCATCTAGAGGGTAAAAATCCTTTTGATTTCCCAATGTGGATCTATGTGCAGCCCACTTTCCCAACAATATCTTGTTCAAAACATTGATGTGACTTTCATGTGTATTACATAAAAACTGTTATTTTGCTTGTCTCCCTTGCTTGTTAATTAAAAGGGTTGCAGTAAGCTGTTAAGTGCTTTATGAAATATTCAGGCAAATTTCACAGGGTTTACATAAGAGGTTACTAAAGCTACTCAAGAAAGCTCTTCAGAAAGTCACTTCAGCAAAACTACATGGTGATCTGAAGTTGAAATATTGGTAAATGACTGAAGAATTCACAATTTTTTAAAAATAGTTCATGGTCATAGGACAAGTTTGCTAGGTCAAAGTCATAGAGTCCACAAATTTGAGTTAGACATCGTTGCTAAAAGGAAATGAAAAATTGCCAGTGCCAGAGAGAAATACTGTATTTTTCAAAATTAGTCAACTACTAGGTGTAATAAACCAGGAGATAAAAGTAGCAAACTTTAAAAGAAGATATTACTAAAACACAAAGTGTGTTGGAACTGCTAAGTGAAAAAAAATTACAATGAAATTGATCTTCCTATTGCCAAAGAGACAGAAAATGGAAATCTAAAAGGTGATTCACACTCCTGATAATGGACTAAAAAGGAAAGAACTATTGAAAATTAAGGTGAATAATGAAAAAAATATGCATTAGTGAAATCTTGTTGGCAAGAGGAAATGTCAGAGAAAGGTTGCCTTTTTCTGAAGAGTACAATAGAGATTGTTTAAAGACTGATGATTATTTTAACTACACTTACATGTTTATTTAGATATATTTTTGCTAAAGTAACTGTAAGCCTTGAGAAATTCTCTGAAACCCCTGTGTGATCTATCTAAAGGACACAAGAGCTCCCATTTCTAAAATTCACAGATACCATTTTTTTTTTAATCCTCACTCGAGGATATTTTTCCATTGATTTTTAGAGAGAATGGAAGAGAGAGGGAAAATCAGAGAGAAACATCGATGTACAAGAGACACATTGATTGGCTGCCTCCTGCATGAGACGGCAATGAGTCTGCAACTGAGATATGTGCCCTTTACCAGGATCGAACCCGGGACCCTTTGGTGTGCAGGTCGACACTATCCACTGAGCAAACTGGCTAGGGCCAGAGATACCATTTTAATCAGGACTATGTGATCTACCTTCTCCTGCGAAAAGCTAATACATAATCCAATGATGCATTTATTGGTGGAACGTGACACATATTTCTCTGGGATTGATTCAGTGGTCCTTTTAAAAACTTCCTGGTAACATTGTCAGTCTCTATTGTTTGAAGAGGCAGACACAGTCCTATCTGGAGATGTATGCAGATGAACCACTGCATGGGTGTCTGAACAACTAACGTTTATTTTCTCACAGTTCTGAAAGCTGGATGTGCAAGATGCAAGTGTCTGCAGGTTTGGTTTCTCCAAAGGTCTCCTATCAGAAACCAAACATTATTCTCACTAAATGGATGTAAACAGGAGGCCAGAAGGGCTGGTCAACCTTAACTGCTCTGAAAGGTCAGAGCTAATTACTTACTGTTTCGTTGAAAACATTCTTAGCTGAAGCAGCCTCTACCTATTTGTTTCATGTTAATTTCTGTTTTGTTATTTCCTGCCTAAAGGCTAGGGGTGTGTCCCAAAGCCTTAATAAAAGGGAGAAAAAGGCAAGAGCAAGTGGCAGTCCTTTCCACTAGAGGAAGGCTCCCGCCTGGCCCCCCAATGTCGCCAAATTAATGTTTTCCAGTCTCTCATTTCGTTTGTGTGTGGCCTCCTTCAGAACCCGAACCCTGAACTGGGAACCCTGAACCACGCGGGACGTGGAAAGGAGCTCCCACAGTCTCCCTCGTGGCTTGCAGATGGCTGCTCTTCTGCTGTGTCTTCCTGGGGTTTTTCCTTGGTGTGTGTGCATCCCTGCTGTCTCTTCATGTGTCCAGCTTACTTCTGCTTGTAAGGAGGCCGCTCCTATTTGACTAGAGCCCACCCTACTGACCTCATGTTAACTTAATCCCCTCTTCAAAGCCCTACACCCAACTACGGTCACATTTGAGATACTGGGGGTTAAGGCTTCAACATATGAATTTGGAGGGGATACAGTTCAGCCCTGTCTTAACAACTTTGGGCTGCTATAAGAAAAATACCAGAGAGGAGGTGTTTTAACCAATGAACGTTGATTTCTCACAGTTATGAAGGCTGGGAGTCCATGATAAAGGCCAGCAGTTTTGGTGTCTGGAGAATTTGTTCCTGACTCACTGATGGCTGTCTTCTCTTAGTGAAACATGAGTGCTGGGTCATATGGTGAGTGTGTGTTTAACTGGATAAGCAAGCACCTCACTGTCCCCCAAAGTAGTCACATCAGTCTCATGTTCACCCTTTCTGTAAGAAAGCCCCGTGACCCCATCCTTGTCAAAATGGGGTATGGTTGGTCTTTTTCATTTGACACATTCTGACATGTTATATGGTGATATCTCATATTTTTAATATGCATCTCCTCGGTGATTAATGATTTTAAACATTCTTCACGTCCCCATTTGCCAAACATATTTTCTTTGATTAAGTGCCTATTCAAACCTTATGCCCATTTTTAATCGGGTATGTGTTTATTGTTTTCTTTTTCTAGATATTGACTTTGAGAATTCTAACGTACTAGATAGAAAGATTTCAAAAACATATAGTGGTTTTCAAATATTTCTACCTTCTGTCTTCTTAACAGTAAATTTCAAAGCAAAGAGGTTTTAAATTCTGACATCAAATTTTGAATTTTGTACCTCATGATTTTAATGTTTTAGCTAAGAAATACAGTATTTGTTTAAGCAAAGACAAAAATATCAAATCTAAATCAATGTTCATAACCACATATGCTTTTCTAATTTAGCCCTACTTTGGTGAAATATATTGATTGATTTTCAAATACCAAGCCTGCCTCTACCTCTGGATAAAAACATATGATACTTTATCCTTATACTTAAATGATATTCTTCTGTTAACAAAAAGTTTCTTGAGTGAAATAGCATTAAATGTGTCCAGGTAACTGAAGGCAGAATACACTGTAGCACAGTACAAATGAGGCCGAAATATAGTTCATTTTATAAATTATGTAAATTTGTAAAATTCCTATCATTGTTTAAAGAAAGCAACCCAATTAAATCACACTACAGATGAACTGACTTTTTGAGAGTCGGAGCCAAAAACTTCATCTCAGCTAATGTAGTGGACCTATTATTATGAACTGTTTCTCACAGGTAATGATTTTATTCTTTTCTCCTGTCTATCACTGAGATAGAAAATAGAACTCATCTCAATAGCTCTTAGATAACTATTTTTTCATTTCATTTATGTCTTCCAGATATTGCAATAGCACGTCTGCAATAAAAGTATTTCACTATTTTTCTTTAGTTACTTAATTTCTCCTTCTGAAAGACCTTGTTAATGAATAGGCAATTATAATTTACTTATGCATCTAAAAATAGAAATAGTTAATTGGAAGTGTTGGCATATTGTATGCAAAAGTTTGATGTCATTAATCTCGTTATTAGAAAATGAGTTTTAAATTACCACACTACCAATTTAAAAATGCATATGAATTGTTGGGTGATGAAGTGTGAATTTGGAAAAAAAAGTATGTTTCAAAGAACACTGGCATAGCTGAATACATTTTCATTTTCTCGGGAAAGTGTTTTCGTTTGCCTTAGGAAGCAGCTGAGTTAGAAAACATGATTTCTGAGCTGCAATGCCTAAAATTCAGTGCGGGCACCTGGTCTGAACCCAGGGTCTGAGGGGGTGAGGCCGATGGTTTGAAGACCACTCAGATTGAGAGCCCTGCCTCAGGGAGAGGCTAGCAGGAAGCAGGAAGAATGGACAGACCAGAGCAGGAGGCAGGAAGAACAGACAGACCACAGCCTGCTCAGAAACTCCCACCATTAAGCCTGCAGAGACCTGAGAGAGTCCTCCGGCCTGGGACCAGGCTGAGGAACAAGGATGCAACTGGCCACACTTGTTTGTTTTTTTTAATTTTTATTTTTTAATTAATTTATTTTTTTCTTTTCCCTATTGCCCTCCCCCAGCCTTCCCC
>PVJN01004042.1:0-11191 GCA_004026805.1 Lasiurus borealis | reverse complement strand
GCAAGGTACATGCCCCGGACCGGAATCGAACCCGGGACCTTTCAGTCCACAAGCCGACATTCTATCCACTGAGCCAAGCCGGTCTTGGCCGGTTGATCTCTTACAGCCCCCCCACCCCACAACCTCCCCTGTCTCCCTGTCTTCCCACTGTAGCAGGACAGTCTGTTCATTGCTTCTTTACCTCTGTATCTGCCCTCCTGTCCCCCCACACCCCCGCACCCCTGATTCTTGTCTTTAAAAACATATTGCCCCTGCGGGCTAGAAATAAACTTGTAAGAGCAAAATAGGTTTGAGTCCCGATTTCAATGTCCAATAGTGTTGAGTCCCAGTTTCAAGGTCAAATGTTCATGGCACTCAGCACCGCCTAGAACTCATACCCTCCCTCCCTTCCCAAACTTCGCTCCAGTTGCTACACACATTCTTGTCTGGTTGTCCCTCCTCATACTTCATTGAACCACATCGCTACAACTAAACAGCAACCGCTGGGTGTTCTCAGCTCCCAAGTCTCCACACCCTTTATTCTGTTTGTAGGCCTGTTGTTTGACCTCTCCTTTGTAGAGACAGACATCCCCCCTTTTCTAGAAGAGACCAGTCCTTCCCTTACTGTATCTGTCACGCTGCATCGCAGGAGAGGAGACTTCATAGCTTTGCTCTATGTCTTTCACTTCTGTCTGGGAAGTCATTCCCAAAAGTATTCAATATTCAAAAACGCTTGATTCCTATTTTCCACTTGCTAACACCCCTAACCTCTCAGAACCACGGCAAACCTTCTCAATTAATTTGTTTAGATATGCCATATCCATTTTCTAACGCCCCATTCAGTACTCTTTTCAGTGAAATATTTCACATGTGAAAATATAGAGAAATATGTAATACACACATCCACATACAGCTCAGAAATTAGTGGACTAATTGTTTTTCAACTACATTCCCAGTCATACCCTACCCTTTTCTGTCACTTTAGATTTGTTCCCAGAAATCACATCATTTCATTTATGTATTCTTCTCTCTCTAAAAGACCAGGATTATTAAAAAAAAAAACAACACAAAAAATATAACCATAATATTACTTTCAGAGTCAGGTTTCTTCTTTTTTTTTCTAATATGATTTATTGATTTTTCACAGAGAGGAAGGGAGAGGGATAGAAAGTTAGAAACATCAATGAGAGAGAGACATTGATCAGCTGCCTCCTACACGCCCCCCACTGGGGATGTGCCTGCAACCAAGGTACCTGCCCCTGACCAGAATCGAACTTGGGACCTTTCAGTCCGCAGGCCGACGCTCTATCCACTGAGACAAACCGGTTTCGGCGGGACTAATTGTTTTTTAACTACATTCCCAGTCATACCCTACTCTTAGATTTGTCACTTTAGATTTGTTCCCAGAAACCACATCATTTCATTTGTGTATTCTTATCTCTCTCTAAAAGACCAGGATTGTTTAAAACACACACAGACACACACACACACACACACACACACAGAAAACAACAACAACAAAAACATAACCATAATATTACTTTCAGAGTCAGGTTTCTTTCTTTCTTTTTTTTTTTTTTTAATATATTTTATTGATTTTTCACAGAGAGGAAGGGAGAGGGATAGAAAGTTAGAAACATCGATGAGAGACATCGATCAGCCGCCTCCTGCATGCCCCCCACTGGGGATGTGCCTGCAAGCAAGGTACATGCCCTTGACCAGAATCAAACCTGAGACCTTTCAGTCTGCAGAACAACACTCTATCCACTGAGCCAAACTGGTTTCGGCCAGAGTCAGGTGCCTTATATGAAACTGTGCCATCAGGGGAGCTACCCCACCAATTGGAACAGTGCTGTTGGGGGATGGAAAGAACTTGCAGATCCTCAGAGTTTTCTGCAATAACCTACTGATGAGCTTCATTCACCATTTTTACTTTTTTTCCCTCCAGATTGTTCAACTCTTAACCTCATATAGACAGAGCGGTTTGTGGCAGGAGACTACCAATTCCATCCTGTCCAAGCCGCTAGGCCAGATCTCAGATTTCCAGGGAATTTAATGCATCATTCTAATAGCTAAGGGAAAAAAACGAATACACACAGAGAAAGGCAGTGATTTGGGGATGAATATCTCAGGGTATTTGGGGAATGAGTGTTGAAGTGGCTCACGAAGGAAATTGGAACATAGTTTAGATGAGAATAGATTTGTTGATGGCAAGTGCTCCAAGTAGAGAAGCCTGGTTTGATATAACAGGTGACATGATGTGGAGTTTCACAATTTCCTGGTTTGTTATAGGGGAAAAAAAATGGCATCCATCATTGCATCACGTGAAAGGAGATGATCATCCAGAAATGAGCTGGTATAAAAGAGGCAGGAATTCAAGGACTTCAGGGGATGGGATTAGTGAGTCGTGCCATGCATCTCCTGATTGTACTCCCTGAGAGAAACCAAAGGAGGTTTCTCTTGCCAAAAACTTAAAAAAATACATTGCTATTTGGTAAAGGAATCACATTCTTTTTCTAATAGAACTACCGATAGGAGAGAATGCTTATTTTGTTTAGCATAATGCTCTCCAGTTCTGCCCTTGCTGTTGCAAATGATAATTCCTTCTTTTTTACAGCAGCGTATTATTCCATTGTGTAGATGTACCATAGTTTTCTGATCCACTCATCTGCTGATGGGCACTTAGGCTGTTTCCAAATCTTAGCTATGGTGAATTGTGCTGCTATGAACATAGGGGTGCATATATACTTTCTCATTGGTATTTCTAGTTTCTTGGGATATATTTGTAGAAGTGGGGTCACTGGGTCAAATTATGCTAAGAGAAATAAATCAGTCAGAGAAAGATAAATGTCCAATGATTTCACTCACTTATGGAATATAATGAACAACATAAACTGATGAACAAAAACCAGATCCAGAGACAGAGAAGCATCCATCAGACCATCAAACCTCAGAGGGAAAGAATGGAAGAGTGGGGGGAGGGGGAGAGATCAACCAAAGGACTTGTCTGCATGCATATAAGCCTAACCAATGGACACAGACACCAGGGGGTGAGGGCATGCATGGGGGGGGGGGCAGGAGGCAATGGGGCAATAAGGACACATATGTAATACCGTAATCAATACAATACAGTGGTACCTCGAGATACGAATGCCCTAACATACGAGATTTTTTTGAGATACGAGCCGTTGAGCGAGCGATTTTTGCTTTGAAATACGAGCAACAGTTGAGATAGGAGTAATGGCGTGGATCGGCCGGCTGCACATGACCCACCAGTTTACCGACTCTAGTGTTTCATAGTTTTCCACGCCTCAAGGTTATGGAACGAATTAAACTCATATCTCGAGGTACCACTGTATAGGAGTCAATGCTATTTTTTAAAAGTTCTCTGGTCTTGAACAGGATAGGAACCTTCTGAATATTCTACTACATGTCCTGGAAATTGTTATGTATTTTCTCTCTGGCTGGTGGGAATAGAAACTAAACTGGGAGCTGTTGCTTCAAATCCTTTTGGCTGTTTCTCCCCCCAGCCTTAGGGAGTTTGTCTTCAACATATATTGAACAGTATTCTTTGAACACTCAGCAGGGACCTTCTGCAGGCCTGTGTGGCTCTCTCTCCTTTCGCCCTTTGCCCTGTGACCTCTAGCTTTCGCCCTTTGACCTGTGAACTCTAGCTTCCTTGGTCTCCTCTGATTGGGTTCTTCCTCCCTGTGTTATGGCCTTGAAACTCTCTTAAAGCCATAAACTTAGATCCTGGAAGGGCTCTCCCCCTGTGAGCCCCATTTCTAGAAGATCTAATTTCTTCACTGCCTGATGCTTAGTGTCTTAAAACCTGTTTCATTTATCTTGTCACTTTTGGGGCTGTTTCGGGTAAATTGATGCCTGCTGTCCCACCCCAGAAGCAGAGGTTTTCATGGTTTATTGAAAAGTATGTCAATTCCCACATAAGTGGAATTTTTCAGACATCTTTGTGTTATTGGCTTCTGGTTTAATTACATATTGATCTCTGAACATTTTCTTATTATTTCATTTATTTTAAATTGTTATGGCTGGTTTTATGGCCTAGAAAATGGAATGTGATCTATCTTGGTGAATAATGGAGATCCAAAGTAATTGTTTTAGTTATTACTCATGAAACAATTATGAATTTTCCAGTCATGTCTATAACTCATAAGGATTAGGCATATATGCATTTTAATGATGTTCTCTTTCATCACAAACCTCCCATGCTAGTTAACAAAGGCAAATTGTGTTTTACATAAATATGAAGATAAAAACTAAGCCAGGAATTCAGAACTTTCTTTTTTTTTTCTTCCAGTGGCTCACTCAATTTTATCATCTAAGAAATAAAAATGTTTTCCAGTGAAAGTATTTATGAAAGCAAATGATGTGACAGTATTTTTTATTATTTCAAATATCCTTCTTTGTAGTTTTAATTACTGTAATGTCTCTGGCACCAAAAGCTGTTCAATCTCAGGAGTATTAAGTAGATTCTGAATCTACTAGAGGCCTGGTGCACAAAATTAGTGCATGGGGGGTGTCCCTCAGCTCAGCTTGCACCTCTCCAATCTGGGACCCCTCAAGGGATGTCCAACTGCCCTTTTAGGCCCGATCCTACCAATCTCTCTCACAATGCAGGACTGCTGGCTCCCAACTGCTCACCTGCCTGCCTTCCTGATTACCCCTAACCACTTCTGCCTGCCAACCTAATCACCCCTTAACCACTCTGGTGCAAGCCTGATTGATGCCTAACTGCTCCCCTGCCAGCCTGTTTGCCCCTAACTGCCCTCCCCTGCAGGCCTGGTCTCTGCAACTGATCTCCTCTGCAGGCCTGGTCACCCCAAACTTCCCTCCTCTGCCAGTCTGGTCACCCCTAACTGCTCTCCCCTGTAGGCTTGATCACCCCCAACTGCCCTCCATTGCAGGTCTGGTCCCTCCCAACTGCCCTCCGCTGTTGGCCATCTTGTGGTGGCCATCTTGTATCTACATTTTGCCTAGCCTTGTACAAAAGCATCTTGTGTGTTGGAGTGATGATCAGTTTGCATATTAATCTTTTATTAGATGGGATGTATTCTCATTTCTAAAATATGATTAGTGCAAAATGTCTGTCTCATGAGATAAACATGAGGATGACAAAAGTAATAAAAGTTTGCCTGACAAATACTTATCAGGTCCTATATAAGAGCTACATTAAAAAACTGATTTGATATTGACAAAACCCTATGCTACTAAAACTACCGTCCTATTTTCAGATAAAAAGGTAAAAAATCAAGACTGAGTAACTTGTAAAATATCACTCTGCTAACAATTTAACCTAACCCAAATGTGAGTTCAGCTGTCTATCTTAAGGGTGTGTGCTTTACATTACTGTACCTTTTTCATGAGCTCTGAGTCAGAGCTCTATAATGTTCTTTCTCAAAATTGAAAACAGTATTTTGTGGGTGCTTACATTATGTTTCCGATAGGAAAAATGAGAAGAAGCATCTTAGGTCCTGAGAAAGAGCAGGTGATGATAATGTCATAGCAACAGTGAAATTAGAATTACTAATGATGGTTCACTAATAATAATAAATTATGTATATTTTCTTCTTAGTTTGATTCATAAATAGAATTCCTCTCATATTTAAATATATAGAACCAGTGTATGATTCATTTTAAATTAGAAATCAGTAGCATATTGTGAGAAATTGGGAGAAGGGTAACTATAAGACTGTTTCTTAAATCCAGTTGGAGTAACACTATCAATGTCAAAACCTGACAATTTACGGCGTGATAGTGAAGACACAAGGAGGGAAACAACTGATGGAAATGACAACAACATTCCACATCAACAGCCAGAAGAAAACAAAGGATTTGGTTTCACATGCTCTGTGAAGCAAAAAAGGCAGATCCACATTCACTAAGGCTTTCAGCCTGGCTGGTGCGGCTCAGTGGTTGAGTGTTGACCTATGAACCAGGAAGTCAAGGTTTGACTCCTGGTCAGGGCATATGCATGGGTTGCAGGCTCCATCCCCAGTGTGGAGTGTGCAGGAAGCAGCCAATCAATGATTTTTTCTCATCGTTGATGTTTCTCTCCCCCCCTCCCCTTCTCTTTCTCTCTCTCCCATTCCCTCTCCCTTTCTCTCTGAAATCAATAAAAATATATATTAAAAAATTCAGTATGACTTTCAATAAAATATGGTTATGGTAAGGAAGCAAGCAAGCAAGAAAAACCTTTAGCCTGCCAAAAAAATTTGCTGGTAAAGTTATCTTCAACTATAGGACAATTGACATTATAAGTGAGTTTCTCATCTGGTTTATAAAGACCACAAAATTATACTGACAGTAGAAATTATAACATTTTTAAAAAAGCTTCTTTTAGTTGATTTCCTGTTCAATCTTTTCAATATAATGCCTCTTACAGAAGTTTAACTTAGTAAAAAACAGAAGCCATTAGATGAATTTCCTTATTGTTCAGGGAATTTATTACTTTCATCACAGCGAACTGAATGCTTCCTCAAAGACACATCTGCTGGCGTGTTTTGTTTTTTTTAAACAATATTTTTATCTTCATCTATTTCCTGGTGACATTATACCTAATCCTAAGAATCCTGAATGTACATTGGACATGTTACTTGCATAAATACTAATAAGAACTAACAATATTAATTCCTGTGACTAAAAGTTAAAAAGAAAAAATGTGGGATATTTTCCTATATTCATTGCTAGTACAGTGGTAGGCAAACTCATTAGTCAACAGAGCCAAATATCAACAGTACAAGGATTGAAATGTCTTTTGAGAGTCAAAAACCGACTTCTGCGCACAGACCACAAAGTTTCCATCGCACTGTACGTGCGTGCCTGCATGTGGTATTTTGTGGAAGAGCCACACTCAAGGAGCCAAAGAGCCGCATGTGGCTCGCAAGCCACAGTTTGCCAACCACTGTGCTAGTATTTCCACTGACAGACTTTTAACATTTTTTTTATGTTATTACTACAGCAGAATGTTTAATTTTCTGTTGCTCTTGGGTTTAATTTACTTAATTCTGAAGCTGGGGTTGGAAATTGGCTTTGATTGAGAAGGTGAAAGAATTTCTGCTTTGATGCTGATCACCACCAGCACACACAAAAGAAAATTCTTTGCATATTACATCAAATGCAGGCATTTAGTGCTCCTAAGCACAAGAAGATGTGTGATGTGTCTGATAAAGAAAATATAAAAATGTCATGTCAACTTCATTCAGGCATGACCTACGATGCTGCTGGCCACAGGTTCAATGTCAATGAATTATTGACATATGTTAAATAAGGTATCTGTAAGCAGAAACACACCTAAACGAGGTGCTGTATTGACCAGGTGACAAAAATGTTGTCACTAGAGATCCACAAAGACCTAACCTTGGGTTTTCCTAATTAAATATTCATGGCAACTTTATGGATCGTAATTACCTTGGATAATAAGAATTGACTTTCCATATAAGGTGACAGTTCAGATGCGTGCTATAGAAGAGAGGCTGCAGGTATTAGGTGAAGTGTATTTTATTGTGGAAAGTGGAGAGGGCAGACAGTGTTGAGTGGCGGGCCAGAGAAGACATTCCTGAGGATTTGGTGTGGTCTGAAAATTAACTTTAACTGTGTGGCTCAGTTGCTTGAATGTCATCCCAGGCACAGAGAGGTCACTGGTTCGATCTCCGGTCAGGGCACATGCCCTGGCTGCTGGCTCAACCCTTGATAGGAGGCGTGCCTGAGGCAGCCAATGGAGGCTTCTCATCAGTGTTTCTCTCTTTCTCTCCCACTTTCTTCCCACTCCCCTCTCTCTCTGGAATCAATAAAAATAAAAACTTTAAAAGAAAAATAGATTTCCACAGTTTAAATGAGAGTCTTTTGGTGAGAGAACATAGTTTATTCTTAGATTTGAAAGAAGCCAGTGTGGCTGGAGCACAGTACTGACCCATATTTGTCACATAAGTTCTAGACATTGCAAAACCTTAAAGGTCCTAACTCTAAACACTAGAACATCCTAATGTTGCAGATAATATCAATGATGCAGTCACTTTTTATTTTATTTATTATTATTAATTTTAATATATTTTTATTTATTTCAGAGAGGAAGGGAGAGGGAGAGAGCTGGAAACATAAATGATGAGAGAGAATCATTGATCAGCTGTCTCCTGCACACCCTACACTGGGGATTGAGCCCGCAACCCTGGCATGTGCCCTGATCAGGAATTGAACTGTGACCTCCTGGTTCACAGGCCACTGAGCCATGCTGGCCAGGCAATTTTTATTTTTGGGGAAAAAAATGTATCTAGCAAAGAATACCTCAGAAATACCAGATTAGATTATTCTGGTAGAAGAGGAGATTGCACCTATATTTAAGGCCATCAAAGGTAATCCTATATAACAAAAGGGTAATATGCAAATTAACCATCACTCTGCTACACCCACCAGCCAATCAGGAGTGAGTATGCAAATTAACCCCAGCCAAGATGGCTGCGGCCACATAGAGAGCAAGAGGGAGGCTTGGGTTTCTCTGGCAATAGAGGAAGCCAAGCTTTCCACGCACCCTGGCAGGCCCAGGCTTCCACTCAAGGCTATAAAGTTTCAATTATAGAAGATAAATAAATCCCAACAAAAATGGTGGCAGCCACAGAGCTGGAGGGAGCAGGAGGCTAGGTTGCCCCCAGCAATGGAGGAAGCCAAGCTTTTGCAGCCCTTGCCTGTTTTGACCTCTGCTTAAGGCTACAAAGTTTCAATTGTAGAAGATAAATAAATCCCAGATACTAAAGCCTCTGCTTGGGTTGTTGGGGGGCATGGCCACCCTGCAAACCACCTTAGGCCCCTCATCCAGGCCACCCCATGCCTTAAGGGAACCCCCATTCTGATCCGGACATCCTTCAGGGCAAATCAGCTGGCCCCCACCCATGTACCAGGCCTCTATCCTATCTAATAAAAGAGTAATATGCAGATTGACCACCAGGCCTGCAAGGGAGGGCAGTTGTGGGCAATCAGTCAAGCAGGGGAGGGCAGTAAGGGGTGACCAGGATGGCAGAGGAAGAAAGTTGGGGGTGATGGGGCCTACAAGGAAGGACAGTTGGGGGAAACCTAGGCCTGCAGGGGAGAGCAATGAGGGGTGACTAAGCCTGCAGGAGAAGGCAGTTAGGGGTGACCAGGCCTGCATGGGAGGGCAGTTAGGGACAAACAGGCTGGCAGGGGAGCAGTTAGGCATCAATCAGGCTGGCAGGTAGAAGTGGTTAGGGGCAATCAAGAAGGCAGGCAGGTGAGCAGCTGGGAGCCAGCAGTCCTGGATTGTGAAAGGGATATCAGAATGCCCGTTTAGGCCTGATTCTATCTGGATCAGGCCTAAACGGACAGTCGGACATCCCTTGAGGGGTCCCAGATTGGAGAATGTGCAAGCTGGGCTGAAGGATACCTCCCTCCGTGCACAAATTTCATACACCAGGCCTCTAATTAGTAATTAAAAGATGTTTTCCTGAAATTCCCTGGAAAGATCTGGGTGGTACATTTTGCCTAGCCTCGTACAAAAGCACAAAGTCAGGCCAGCAGGTAATTTAACAGTGTGACTACATGGAGACAAAATGTCAGGCTGTTCTGACCACATGAAAGAAAAGGGGAAAATAAAAAAATCTAAGTGGCTTTTCACAACATAATCCCATTTAGTGAGGAATCCACTTCATATTCAAAAAGTAAGAGCCCATGTTTCTTTTTCCAGGGGAGGAATGAGGAGCAATGCATGGGGAAAAATGAGCATAAAACATTAGTTCCTTACATGGACAGGCCATGATAAAACGCAAGCTGTTTTTTAATTTAAAAAGTTGTAAAATTTTATTTTATTTTCCTCATCTCTGGAGCCGGCAGTGGTTGTTTGCTAAATCCTCTATTTTGAGATATTACATCCATAATACATGCTTGATGGTATTTTTTTTTTCAGGAAAGCAAGTATCTTCTTCAATGCCACTTTTCCTGAAATTCTTAGTTCTATAGAATGCCTTTGAAACAAATGTTTCCATGATTCAGAATAAATGAGTTTTGACTCAGAGACCGAACATCTGAGAGAGAATTCTGAGAACTACTCAATCTCTGAGTCACAAAATGAACAAACAGGACAAGTATGGGTGGCCACTCATTATCAGCATCGCTGGGAAGACTCAACGTGAATGTTACATTTCTACTTTCAGAAATACCTGAGCTTTCCATTTCATGTTTCAGCCCTGCCTGTGACAGGACAGGGAAGCTATGTTTTTTGGTCCTGGTGTGACGGGCTGTGATTTTCTCAGAGAAGAGGCAGTCATTTGCATACTGCTTTCTGCCAAGTACTCTCGCCTTCCTTTGAGATAAAGAACATTTCAAATGGTGCGAGGTGAACAGTTACCCGCTATTGTGTGTGAGTCAGTCCCTCTGAAAGAAAACAAGGACACTGGAAGTTTGAAACAATTCACAGGTTTGACATGAATAGGGGAATTCGACTATCAAACCCAAAGTGGCCATCAGGTGTAGTCAGTCTCTGTCAAGTACAAAAGTAAGTGATTCCTGGTGGGTGGGGGGGAATGGAGGGGTGGAGGGGGCAGAGAACAGTCATTATAAACAAACAAACAAAAGAATGATGGCGGGAGAAAAGAGAGGAGAATATTATTCTGTCTCAGGTTATGTAGGACGCTGTTGGCTTTGAGCTTCCCTCCCACTGCCAGAATCTTGAATATCAACATTGCCCAAAGCCTAAAATTCAGTTTGCGAGAAACACTCAACGAAAGTCAAAAAGCATTACAGTGGAGCACTCCAAATCCAGAAACACTTGAGATTTCATGTGAAGATGATAGTTTGTCTTCCCTGCGGATTTTTCCAAAGGCTTCCTTTCATCTTGCCTCGCACCCTGTCTTTACAGGGGTCTTCAAACTGCTGAGTACAAATTCTTCCAGCTCACGTCATTGCTCTTCTCCCTCGAGCTCAGTTCTCAGGTGTCATTGGCGTAGTTGGCCACCTCTGGTGGTATTTGAAAGAAGTGGGAAACATATAGAATCCAAACATCTTCTAAGTAGCTCTCCGATGTTTACATGCTATAATTTTCACTGTTATTGATTTTTAGACAAAGGGGAAGGGAGAGAGAAAGAGCCAGAAACTTTGATGCAAGAGAGAAACACATCTTGTGAGCATACCTCTTATAAGGGTTGCCTCTTGTAAGCGCACAGATCGGGGTTCAACCCTGCCACCTGGA
>PVJN01004041.1:81334-94662 GCA_004026805.1 Lasiurus borealis | reverse complement strand
TTACTCATTGTTTAGTTGAAACTATCTGTTTGTATCATGTTAATTTCTGTTATTTCCTGCCTAAAGGCTAGGGGTGTGTCCCAAAGCCTTAATAAAAGGGAGAAAAAGGCCAGAGCAAAATGGCAGTCCTTCCCACTAGAGGAAGGCTCCTGCCTGGCCCCCCAATATCGCCAAATTAATATTTTCTAGTCTCTCATTTGTTTGCGTGCAGCCTCCTTCAGAACCTGAACCCCGACCCGGGAACCCTGAACCACGTGGGACGTGGAAAGAAGTTCCCATAGTCAGCCTTAAGGGAGCTCCTTTGTAGTTAATAGTTTGGTTTTCTGTTGCTGCCTTTAAACTTTACCTTGGTCTTTAATTTTCGGCAATTTGTTTATGATATGTCTGGGCATGGGCCTGTTTGGGTTCTTTATGCTTGGGACTCCCTGTACCTCCTGAACTTGTGTGACTTTTTCCTTCACCAGATAAGGGAAGTTTTCATTATTTCTTTAAATAGGTTCTCTATCCCTTGCTCACATTTTTCACCTCTTGGTGCTCTTATGATGTGAATATTGTTAGATTTCATATTGTCCTTCAGTTCCCTTAAGTTGTCCTCCTGCTTTTTTTTTTAATTCTTGTATTATTATTTATTTAATTGTATTATTTTCTTTTTTTAATTAAATCTTTATTATTCAGATTATTACATTTGTTTCTCTTTTTTCCCTCTATAGCTCCCCTCCACCCAACTCCCATCTTTCCCTCTGCGCTTACCTCCCCCCCCCCATTGACCTCATCCATAGGTGTATGATTTTTATCCAGTCTCTCCCTGTACACCCCTCACCCCTTTCCCCCTGAGAATTATCAGTCCACTCCTTTTCTGTGCTCCTGATTCTATTATATTCACCAGTTTATTCTGTTTGTCAAATTTTAATTCACTTAATTTTTAGATTCACTTGTTGATAGATATGTATTTGTTCATAATTTTTTGTCTTTTACCTTTTTTTTCTTCTTCTTCTAAAAGAGTACCTTTAGCATTTCATATAATACTGGTTTGGAGTTGATGAACTCCTTTAGCTTTTTCTTATCTGTGAAACTCTTTATCTGCCCTTCAATTCTGAATGATAGCTTTGCTGGATAGATTATTCTTGGTTGTAGGTTCTTGCTATTCATCACGTTGAATATTTCTTGCCACTCCCACCTGTCCTGCATCGTTTCTGTTGAGAAATCAGCTGACAGTCATATGGGTGCTCCCTTGTAGGTAATGAACTGTTTTTCTCTTGCTGTTTTTAATATTCTCTCTTTGTATTTTGCTCTTGGTATTTTAATTATGATGTGTCTTGGTGTAGTCCTCTTTGGATTCCTTTTATATAGGGTTTTGTGTGCTTCCTGGACTTGTAAGTCTATTTCTTTTACCAGATGTCGGAAGTTTTCAGTCATTATTTCATTAAATAGGTTTTCAGTCTCTTGCTCTCTCTCTTCTTCTGGCACCCCCACAATTCTGATGCTGGTATGCTTGAAGCTGTCCCGGAGGCTCCTTACATTATCTTCACCTTTTTTGATTCTTTTCTCTTCTTGCTTTTCCAGTTGAATGTTTTCTGCTTTATATTTCAAATTTTTTACTTGATACTTGCCTTTTTTAGTCTGCTGTTAGAACTCTGTATAATATTTTTTATTTTAGTCAGTGTATGTTTAATTTCTAGTTGGTCTTTTTTTCATCTCTAGTTGGACCTTTTCCATCTCTAGTTGGATCTTTTGCATCTCTAGTTGGTCCTTTTTCATCTCCTCTTGGCTCTCACTAACTTTATCCAACTTTTCTAGGATATTCTTGAAAAACCTTATAAGCATGGTTTTGAACTCTATATCCAGTCGTTTGTTTTCCTCCATTTCTTTTGTTTGTGATCCCTTCCCTTGTCTCAGCATTTTCACTATGCCAGGAGAACTTCTGTGTTGGATTCAGCCTTATGATACCAGACTTGCAAAACTGCAGAAGCCTCTCTGTTGAGCTTGGGATGGGTGGAGTCTCAGGGCTTAAGAGACCGCCTTGCCTTCCAGTCGGCACCCCCCACCAAGGCCCCTGAGTCTCACATGACTGGGTAATCACTGGAGCGGTCCCTGTGTGTGTGCACAGTGCCTCTAGACCACTGCCTTTCCAGCTCCCCTGTGCTCCAGGACCACGCGAGTCTAGGTCCCCAGGGTTTCACCTGAAACTGGGGCTTAGTGGAGTCAGAATTGGCACAGTTGGGAGGGTCTGTCTCATGCCCACTCATGAAAGCCAGCAGCACAATCAGCAGCCTGTCCTCTGCGTTCAGTGTTGTGCGCGCCACCAGACCTCTGATCCCTTTCAACTCCCCTAAATTTCCGTACACCTCTCCCTTTTCACAGTCCAAACTCCTCCTATATGAGTTTTGGCTGGATCTGGGGTTTAGTGTCATAGGATAAGGGGTTCAATCCCATTGAGAGTCTCCGTTTCCCTCCTGCCAGAGGAAACCAGCCAGGTACTCTGGCACCTGCTTTCTCCATTCGTGCGTCTCCATACCTCAGCTTTTTGCAGCTCCTCTGGGTCTCCATGAGTCCCTCTCTTTCCCTCTAGTTGTAGAATTTCCACTCAGACAGCTTTCCTGTGGTTCTGGATGATGTCCGTTCTGTCTTTTAGTTGTAGTTTTGAAATAGTTGTGGGAGGCAGCAGTGTAGGTGTTTACCTATGCTGCCATCTTGGATTCTCTTTGTCCTCCTGTTTTTTAATTGTTTTTCTTTTTGGTTCTATGATGAGTAACTTTCTCTACCTTGTCTTTTAATCACTGAACTAATCCTCTGCCTCCCCTAGTCTACTGTGTACCTCTTCCAATGTATTCTTTATTATTGCTATGTCATTCTTTATTTCCAACTGTTCTTTTTTCATAGTTAATATCTTTTCTCATGCTGTTGATCATCTTGCCATAATTATGCTGAACTCTATATCAGATAAATTTCTTATCTCCATTTCATTTAGCTATTCTTCTGAAGAATCCTCTTTTTATTTTATTTGGGGCTTTTTTGTCTCTCCATTTTGGCTTCATGTTTGGGTTTGTGACTATGTATTAGATAGATCTGCTCTGACTCCCAATTTCTAGTGCAGGAGAATCTCACATGCTGTTTGTAACTGGCCTGAGTATCCTGTTGGGAGCTATCAGAAATTTACTGTTTGTGGCTCCTTCTGCTGGGACTGGGTTCCTTTCTGAAAGAATCAAAATGTGCACTGTGGTCTGCTTTTACTAGATCTGGGTTCCTAAATTAAATCAAAGACTCCAGAGACCTGCCTAGGCCTGAAATCTGTTATTCAGTCTTGATTAGCCTCAGGCTATCAACAACAGAGTGTGGTCAGGGGTTTTCTAACAGTGTGGGGCAATTGCTTCTGCCTGCAGACTGATTGTTATTCTCAGTCTCTTAATGGGCCCCAGAAACTCACAGAGTGGGGATGAAGCATTTCAATAGGATGGGCAATTGCTTCCCCTCTTTCTCCCTCTCCCCCCCTCCTAAAGAGCTGACTGGATGGTAGAGGTCTGCTAGAGAGACTGTCCTCTGCAGTATGAGGGAATGACTCAGCACAGGAAACTGGTGGGACTGCCTTCTGAGCTATCACTCCAGAGCTCCCAACCTGGACTCTCTTCACACAGCTACAGACCACTTTGCCCTCCCTTTGCCAGAGCACAAGGTAAGTGAATTTTGTGTGTTGGCCTTTTAATAAGGTGCCTGCATTTCCAGTCTTCTCTTCCTGGAAGGCAGCAATCCTATTGCTTTTTATAGCCAGATGTTATGTGAGCATCTTTCTCAGTTGTGGTGCTCTCTGCTGGGGGGCCAAGGTTGGGGCTTAGAACTCAGAGTTCTCATGGCACTTTCCCCACAGCTGAGATACCTCCCCAGAACTTTAGTTGCTTCCTGTGGGATCCTGGCCTTTCCTTTGCACCTCTGTCCCTCTTACCAGTCTCTAAATGGTGTTCACTTTCCATCCTTGGTTATGAGGGTTCTCTCCAGCGAGTCTTCAGGATATTTTTTTTTGTTGTTGTATTTTAGTTGTAATTTCAGTTTCACCCTGGGAGTGTTTCATAACCCTCATAACCAAGTGTAACATGCACTTACTCCACTGCCATTTTGGAATCCTCACCATTGATAGTTACCTTTATGTGGTTTTTCCCTCATTCCTATATTTCCAATTTATTTCTGTCTGAACAAATTACTTTAGCATTCCTTTATGATCATCTGCTCATAGTAAAGGCTCTTGGTTTTCCTTCATCTGTAAAAATCTTTATTTTGCCTATATTCCTGAAGGATATTTTCTCTGTTTTGACTTGGGAGAACACCCCTTTCCCACTTTCAGTCAGTTTGGTGCACACAGCTCTGGAAAATTTGCATATTCTAAACTCTTGGGTTCAAGGCTGGACTTGCTGTCCATGATCACTGAATCAGGATGAATCCGGAGGCTAGCTCATGGGGGCAGGCAGGGAGCTCCCTGTCAATAGAGGGATCTTGAGACTGAAGCCACCACCCGGAATGGGGAGATGGTGGGACTGGACTTTTTATTTGTATTGGCTAATAAGTCTCTTCTTTCCCATTTTATTCTCTGATACCTGTTAGAGTTGGGTTTTGTTCTGAGTGACTTGAGGAACTATAATACACCCCTGGAAAACTAAGCTCTGGTTACTATCAGAGCAAAGTACTAGTCATGACAGGCACTATATAGTACAGAACAGACAGGCACTGGAGACGGGGCCTGAGCTCACATGTCACTATTGCCATATGGGTTCCACACTTTAACAGATCCTTCCCTGGGGTTAATGAGGAGGGAAGAGTTAGCATCCACGCAGAGCTTTCAGGAAAGGGCAGGCAAGGTTCTCAGTTAACATGAGCTGCCGATAATGCTGGTGATGAGAACCTGCCAGGAATTGTAGTTGAAAGGGCAGAGCAGAATCGACTCCATTTTGTACTGAGTCCTCCATCTGTGTAACTATGTCCCCAACATGACTCCTTTCTAAAAAAAACCCACAAAACCCACAGAATGTGTCAGTTACCCAGCCCAACCTTAAATCAGCCAATGGGAAAGCAAGGGGAATAACCTAACTGCATTCTGTCTCTGTGTAACTGAACCCTAGCCCTCAGTGATCTGAGCATCACCCCACCACCCAACCCCAAGCCCTATAAAATTGCTGCACTTCTGAGTCTCTGGGCTCTTTGCATTCTGCCACTGTGTAGGTGGAGGCAGAGAGACTGAGCTCGAGCTTAAATAAAGGCTTTGTACTTTTGCTTCGGACTCGGCTCCCTCGTGGTCTTTGGGGATCTTGAAATCTGGGCATAACATAGTGTGGTATTTATCAGTGCCGATGAGTGCTTGGTGAAGTGCGTGACATGACTGGGAGGGATGCACTTGGAATGACAGCCTCCCCCAGTTCCAGGGTGAGCTTTTGCTGACACTAGGGCTGTGGTGACTATTCAAAGGTGGAAAGGTGCTCCTGTGGGTCTTGGGAGTGACATGGGGTGTGGTATGCTGTTGGGGAGATAGGAGTTATATCTCCCTCAAGATGGTGTGCTGTGTCCACATTGGGTCCTGTCCCTCTTGGAGGCCAGGCTGTGCACAGCCCAGAGCATCACATAGGAGCCATGTATTCTGGTCACGCCATGCTGGAGCCCCCCCCCCCATGCTGCCTGATATTTTAGCAGGTCAACTTCTGGAAAGAATTCATCCTTCAACTGTTTTTCTCACTCAAGTGTCCCCTTGCCTGACAGCCTTGCTGTACAGCAATTGTTTAATATTCCATTTGTAGGACATTCACCTCCAGATTCACACTCACTGGGCTGCTTGTCAAGAGTAACTGCAGGTGAATAACAAAGGAAGCAGAGGTCCACTCATCAAGAGTCCTGTGCTATCACTGACTGGAAAGCCACTTAACACTCAGCTCCCCATGTGGCTCCCTGGTGGGCTCTCCTCTGCTGCTCTGAGGACTCTGAAAAAACACCACCACACATAATCTCTGGTTCTAAGGGTTCTTGGCACTCTGATCCCTCACCACGTCTGGGCTTCTGTGCATCTTCAGCCCCAGGACTTACGGTCGGACAGGCTAAGGAGTAGCTGTCTGTGAAAAGCATATGATGCATCTGATTACATGGATTGTTAACTTCTGCTAAAAACAAATTATTTACATGTCACTACTCTGAAATACCATCATAAACCAGTTGTTGACACTGCTTGTGTTCACCTTGGAGAGGGCACAGGGGAGTGTGGACCGTGGCACACTTAATAGACTGCTGTGCACTTACCATGCTGCTTGTTACCTGGCTCATAAGCTATGTCTGACTGCTAGAGGATTGGTAAAAGGCCAGGTCAGCACTGCAATGCATGGAGGCAACTGGACCCCTGGGAAGGGGAGAAGGGAAAAGACCCAGCAATTACTGGCTGCTTGAGCTTGCCCAAATGCAGGTGTGCAGGGTGAGCATTGGTGGCACACAGGCGTGGCACAGAATGACGTTGCATCATAAGATGAATAATTTCATCCTCATTGACCTAGTAACTTCACCTAAGAGGCCTGGATGGTTTCAACACCAGTACACTCATTAGTCCTCTTTTCTGACACGGCACAGGGTGGCAGCTGCTGTAGGTGCCTGGGCTGACGAGCTGACAACAGTTAAGTGTGCTTTATTCATTCTCAAGGTCCTGTCTAGTGAAGGAAAGTGGTACACTAGATTTTCATATATAGGAGTAAATATTCTTCAAATTTACAACTTAATTTCCTTTCAACATATGATTTGTTTATTTTGGCTAGATAAAGAGTCTTCTGGCTTGAGCCGGATATATGGAAAATTCTGCCTCCTACCCATACATATTTCATCACCCTCTTCCTTCTGTGCCACCTCACAGGAGTTGGTCAATATGACAGGTGTGAGTGCTTACTCTCCCTCACTAGTTTCCCATAAAAATGGAAGTGGCCTTCAATAGTTTGCACCCTTCTGCAGGACAGGACCCCTGGTGATGTCCATATCCGTGGAGGCCTCGTCCTTTGTTCTGCTGCACACCACACCGCCCTGTAAATGTGCCATAGTTCATTTGGCCATCTCCTTCTGGTGGACAGTTATGTTGCTCCCAGTCTTCTGCTATCAGACTCCCAGCAATTGACACTAACTCATCTGTCCACTAACCTACCCACACACCAGTGTATCTAGGCATGGAACTCCGGGCAAGGTGCAAGAGAATGTTAGCGTATAATTTTGTTGGGCATTGCTAAATTGACCTCCAAAGGGGCTATAGTTTTTTTTTTTAAATATTTAATTGTTTTTTAGAGAGACAGGAAGAAGAGAGAGAGAAAGAGAGAGGAAGAGAGAGAGAATTTAATGTGAGAGAGAAACATTGATCAGCTGCCTCCTGCATGCCTCCTACAGGTGATTGAGCTTGAAACCTCGGGCATGTGCTCTGACTGGGAATGAAACCTGCAACCTTTCAGTGCATGGGTCGATGCCCAACCCAGTAAGTCACCGGCTAGGGCTAGCTTTTATCCTTAAAACCATTTTTATGGATCACAGATTTAGTGACAAGAGATGAAGGGGATGGCAGTGCAGGTGCTTTGCTGGCTGAGATGCTGGTTCGCGACTGCTCTAGAATGACCAGCAGAATGATTGTTCAGCTGCGGGCTGTGACAGGGCATGGGGGACTTCAGCTACTATGTCCCACTCCTTGCTCCTCTCAGTGGGGCCCTGGCCTGGTAGACAGGGTCCTGGTGCCCAAGCAGGAGGTCTCCTGTTTCCTGCCACACCTGTCAGAGGCTGGCTGGTCATTTTTCTTGGATTCCAGAAGGTCCTCACCATAAGCTCCTCAGGTCAGTTTGAGGAGCTTCTCCTAAACCAGTGGTCAGCAAACTCATTAGTCAACAGAGCCAAATATCAACTGTACAATGATTGAAATTTCTTTTGAGAGCCAAATTTTTTAAACTTAAACTTCTTCTAATGCCACTTCCTCAAAATAGACTGGCCAGGCCATAGTATTTTGTGGAAGAGCCACACCCAAGGGGCCAAAGAGCCACATGTGGCTCACAAGCGGCAGTTTCTGACCACTGTCCTAAACCTGGCACACTGGCCCAGGTGGGAGCACCGTGTGGAGGCAATGTTAGAAATTCGTGTCATGTCCATGTCTTCCAGTTGCATTTTAAAGTTAAAACCAAAGTTTAGCTTGTTCCCTCTTTGGAAAGAAGCGACTCCCCATGGGGAGTATTAAGAATTCGGTCTTATAGTCAGAGGATGGAAAGGAACCGCTCATTCAAAGCCACAAGATAGATTTATGTTGGAAATAGTGAGAACTGGTGGATGCCCTGGCTGAGCCTGTGGGAAAGCAGAGACAGCGGCCTCTCACTAGACAAGATGTGGAGGCGGACGTCCTGGCTTGAGGGGAGGGAAGGCCTTTGCATCCAATACAAGAGTCAGATACCTTTGTCTTTTTCTTTCTTTTAATAAAGGAAGGATCTAGCTAGTTGACCAGGATTAGCTAGGATTAAGGGCTGGTTTACTTTGCAATATTTCTACCTGCCTGTGTGCATAGGCTAGACTTAGCAGAGGTAAGTAATAAAGAGGGCATTAGCATGTGGGCTGGGCCACAGAGGAATGCCCAGGCTTGCTACTGTGCCAGGCCTGGGCCTCCCCTCCCCTCACTGGAATTCTATATGGTTTTGAATTTTAATTTTAGATTGATCCAGGAACACTGCAAATAGCCACAATTTGGGGTAATTTTCTTTAATGGTGAAGTTGATTAGGAATCCAGGTTCTATTTGATTAAGAGGCTTATTTACTGCCAGCCATACAGTTATGGGCAGAGACATATTGAAACCACACAAAGGGCACAGAGCAGAGCTGGGACAAGGGCTGCACCCGGCCAACAGCCTCACCGCTTTCCAGCTGCGTGGTTAAATTTAACTCAAAGGCTGGGAGGACAATTTGGTAATTTTGTATCTCAG
Source organism: Lasiurus borealis (assembly GCA_004026805.1). NCBI lineage: Eukaryota > Metazoa > Chordata > Mammalia > Chiroptera > Vespertilionidae > Lasiurus > Lasiurus borealis. The sequence goes on along the minus strand of PVJN01004041.1, from coordinate 85,717 downwards.
TGGAAATCGGAGTGCCTTAGAAGATCAAGGCTTCGAGGCACACAGAAAGCCGCCTCTCCTGTGTGGGAGGAAGACATAACTGTGCCTCTTTCTCCTCCTCCTCAAAGAAGTTTACAAACATTTGCAAGTTGTCAGAAATAATTAGTCTAAAAGGTTCCATGCGCCAAGGAAATGGCATGTGCCTGGTTAAGATCAAAGAGCTGCTCTTGCATTTTTATGAATCCAAAAGAAATTCGGTTGAAAGTAACTCCTGGAATGAAGGTGGATTCTGTGGAGGTTGGTGGTAGGGAGGGAGCAGAGGGTTTAGACAGCAGGTCATCAGAGAGAAGGCTGGGAGGTGTGAAGCCCCCTCCAGAGAAATCAGGATGTGGCTTAAAAGGCCAGAACACCCCTCTGGGGGCCCACAGACACAGAGCCTGTTCCTGAGAGCGAAGGCTCTGCACTACCTCCTGGTTACAGCTGGGTCCCTGGTATCCATGACCTTCACCTTGCAAGGTTCGAGTGAGTGCCTGCACCTGAACTTCCACAAATTCAGCGATAGCAGGTTTGGTGAGTGAACAGGCTGCATTTCCATTCCCACATTGACCTCTCCCAGACATAGACTCTGTCCCTTTGAGCCTCAGTCCACTCCTCTGAAACGTGGCTAGAGCCGTCCTCCCTCCCCCGCCAGAGCTCAGGGAGGCTGCAGTAGGGGACGGGCTTGGTGCCTGGCCCAGCATAAGCTCTGGGCCCTGGCGGCTCTATTCTTAAGTGATGCTCCTCTTTATTGGTGGTAGCAATTAGCACCCTTTTCCTTGAGGGCTCATCTGTGCTGGCTCGGGGGAGGCACTGGAGGGCTCACTCACAGCTAGAAGGCTGACAGCGAGGTCAGAAAGGCCAGCTCACTGCATACCCACTGGGCTGTCCTATGTGAATGGTGCCCCCTAGAGGTGATCCACAGAGTGGCCTGAGAAATGGCTCCATTGAGAGGGTTGGGAGAGGCTCATAGAAGAGGCCCTGGATGCCTGGGTTGCAGGGAGGCTACAGGGGACCCCTGCTTGTAGGATCAGGAGCTCGAAGAGGGTGAAATGATGAATACTTAATAGTCAAGAGGAAGCAGAAGGTACAGTGGAGCCGACCAATCAGAGTTCTCCTCGCAACCAGCATCTGTTTTTATCTATCCTTTGTGGCTGTGGCTGTTTGTTGCTACGTTTAACAGAGGGTTGATGTCTGAAGACCAGAACCCTTCTCCTTGGAGTCACTCTTCCCTTTTGCTCACCATCTCCCTCCCCACCCTCTCATGATTTTCAGCCACTGCTCCTGAAGAAGCCACGTGGACCTTCTGCGCACATCTCTTTCCAGCCTCTCCTCCTGGGCCTATTCTCTTGTCTCCTTGTGCCAGACACAAGGACACCACCCAGCCCGAGCTATGGTGGCTGCAGGGGCATAGAAATGGGAACCAAGCTTTTCCCTGTGCAGGTGGCACACAATCGGATCCTGGATGCTGTCTGGTCCCTCTGAGGACCGCCGAAAAGCAGACACAGTAGTGTCTCCTTTGCAGACAGCTTTAATGTTCTACATACAGTCCTGGAACAGCCCCTGCTATATGGATCCATTGCTAATAAACAAAGCCAAACAACTCCAAGGAAAACAGGGCTGTGAGTGGGAGCAGGGGGAGCAAACCCTCCAGAATGCTTCACAGAACCTGTTCAATCCATATCTTGGTCAGAGGATGCTCCAGGTTTACAGCTTCCTGCTCTGAGATGTAGGTCTTGGGGGCATTCACTTTGAATAGAGATGATGTTATGAAGAAAAACAAAAGCAAAGGTGAGTGTGCCTTCCCACACCCTCCCATTGCCCTGGAGCAGGAGAAAGGCTACAGCCTATGGGCCTGGGGATTCTCCAGGCAGCCTGATGGGCAGAGGATAGCTCTTGAAGTTGCTAGAGCAGCCACTCCCTATGTGGAAAGAAGGCATTTCTATGGCTTTTAAGCATTTTTAAAATTGATTAGGCATACTTTCCAAGTGGGAGAAAGCTTGCCCTGACTGCTTAAAACTGTTAATTTGCTTGGAGGAACCACACGTGTGAACAGCAAAGGGGCACGTGACACCCTCTTCGTGCCTAATAATCAGTGTGAGTTCATTCTCACCTAGTAACCCGTGGAGCTGCAGAGCCCACCGCTAGTAACCCACGCAGTGTGCCAGGAGTTGTGTGTGAAACGTGAGTGCAGGCGCTCAGGGACCCCTGTGCAGAAGCTAGGATCCTGGACTGAGAGGCTCAGTATTTTTAACAAGACCCACTTCTCATTTTGTATGAAGGTGGCAAATCTGTAGCTGGCCTTGCATCCGATACCTGCCACCCGTGGCTGGTGGGGTGCATCTCTGCTCATGTATCTAATGTGGTGGAGGGTGCATGGACCCAAAGGGGTGTCAAGAAATTGACTGTGTGTGAGTGGTGGGCATTATTCAGAATTGCCCCTCCTGCTGCCTGGTTCCCTGCCCACCCCAACCAGCCCACTGCTAGGCCAGCCTGATTCTACAGCCCGCCCAGAGGAGTGACAGCGGCGCCCTGCTCCCTCTGGGAACTCCACTCTCAGCCTCCCTCACCTTTGCCAGCAGTTTCTAAGGGTGTTCCAGACCTCGTGGCCTCTCGGACGCACTAGCACCTCTGCACACCAGGTCTCCTGGCTGGTGCAAATATGACCACAAGCCCCTGTCGCTCCTACCTCCCTTAGGAGAAAGGTCAAAATGTCCCACAGGCATGAGGTCTGCGCTTCCTCTCCAGGCTCGGGTGACAAACTGGGTTCTCCAAGGTTTCTCCTGTCACTGCTCAGGGCCTTCACATAGGCAAGTCCCTATGCCACGTGCTCATGTGTTTTTGGTGACTCCTGTCCTGTCCCAGCTTTGCTGGAAAGCACTCCCCCAGAAGCCTCCGTGGCCCTACAAGCCGCATCAGCCTGCACACGTGTCTTCAGCGCTCAGCACCTCTCCCAAGGCTCATTGTGGTCTCTCTTCTGTGCTGGGCTCCAGGTCCAACACTCTGCACAACTTCTTCTGTCTTTGGACCATAGCAGCTGGTCAATAAATATCTACTCCACCACTGAGAAATGAGGGTGGGAGCACTCCATAAGCTAGGGGTGTCTCCCTGCCTTATAATGCTCCATTCAATGCTCAGATTAGAGGCACATTCAAACACGTGCCTCACACAAAAATGGGCAGGAAAAGTGGTGTCTCAACTCCCAGTGGGTTCAGGAAGAGGAAATCAACCTCTCTCAGGCTTCGCAGCAGCAGCAGGTGAATGCATGGTACCTAATGGTCACTGCATGCATTCTGGAAACAGTCCTTACCCAGTGGATAACCTGCATGAAGAAGCTGCTGGTCAGGAGCAGAGATATGGATCTTTAAGTGTTTATTGAATGCCAGTGTCATAGGAACCCTAATGGCCAAATATCTCAAGATAAATGTGCACTTCGGAATTGAAAATGCCTCTTCTGTTTTTCTCCAGAGTGAAGGCAATATATTCTCATTAGATTTCTGCAGCATTTGCATTTTATGTGATCTGTATAAGTCAAAGCCCCTCCATTGAATCCCCCAAATCGCCAGCAATGTTTTTTTTCTACAGAGACATGCTAGCATCTCATTGCTAACTTATTTTGTAAAACTGAGAGCAAACTGAAACCTTCTTGTCCCACTCGCTCTTCTTATTTAACAAATTGTGGATACTTTTCTGGGAAAGTGAACATCAGTCTCACACTTTTCTGCTTTTCTCTGCTGTTCAAAACAGCGACACGCCATTGCTTCCTTAGCCAGCCCCATGCTGATGGAGATTGGGTGGTCTCCAGTTTTTCACTGCTATGAACTGTGCTGCAAAGACCATTAAAAATGTATACATGTCTTTGCATAATTGGGTGAGGCTTTCCACAGGATGAATTCCTTCTTAGAAATAGAATTCGTTGGACAAATGACTCGAACATTTTAAACATTAATTGGCTTTGCCAAATTGTCTCCCGTAGGGAGATGGTGAAAAATGTATATTCTTTTTTTTAATTAAATCTTTATTATTCAGATTATTACATTTGTTTCTCTTTTTCCCCCTCCATAGCACCCCTCTACCCAGCTCCCACCCCTCCCTCTGCCCTTAGCTCCCTCCCATTGATCTCATCCATAGGTGTATGATTTTTGTCCAGTCTCTCCCTGTACACCCTTAACCCCTTTCCCCCTAAGAATTAACAGTCCACTCCCTTTCTGTGCTCCTGATTCTATTATATTCACCAGTTTATTCTGTTGATCAAATTTTTAATTCACTTAATTTTTAGATTCACTTGTTGATAGATATGTATTTGTTCATAATTTTTTGTCTTTTACCTCTTTCTTCTTCCTCTTCTAGAAGAGTACCCTTCAGCAT